>VOMN01097856.1:0-18321 GCA_014899125.1 Orchestia grillus | reverse complement strand
CAGAGGGTCCTGTAGCCACGCGTGCAGAGGGGTCCTGTAGCCACGCGTGCAGAGGGTCCTGTAGCCACGCGTGCAGAGGGGTTTCGTGGGCATTAATATACAATTTGACGTTCGGCATTCGAGTTTCTGTTGCTTTGCGTTATTTTGACAAAGTTTTCTGAAAAATGCTTGATAATTTTCAAATCATTTTTAGTCTTGAGTGTTCGCGTTTTCAAGTTAAGTGCCGGGGAATTCAGTTTTTGCATCTACACGTACAAAATGCTCCCATTACAAAAATGAGAGTTTTCGCGATATTAAATAGCCGTACCACCTCACAACACCCTCAGCCAAGCCGAGCCGTGTCTCGCAGGGAAGTCAAGGAGTTATAATGAGTTATAACTCGAGGCTTCATTGAATAATGATTTGGAGCGTTTCTCAAGGGCGACGAGTTGGATAGTCACAAAAAAATCAATAATTCAAACTGGACTGCAAAAATGAAATGTACTAATTCCTAATGAAACGCAAGAGCACCACCTGTAACATATCTCTTGATATGAAGTAGTATATCAAAAATTAAATGTAATCGAAGGAGCATGTCATTCCTATTTCAACATGAATGCATTTCAACGGACTTTTCTTTCTTGCATGACATGTAAATCTAACAGAATGCCTGAGTGGTGCACGTCCGCTCTGGGAGGAAGAGAAGCAAATGGCCGGCCTGCTCTGTGTCAGATTCTAGCAGCTCACATGTCCAACTTTGGTGCCATATTGTTCATTATTTCGCACAGGACGGCATAATAACACCCTGTTGAATTAGTACCTCGATAAACTTGTTAGTGATTATTTCACACAGGACGGCATAATAACACCCTGCTGAACTGGTACCTAGAGAAACTTGTTAGTCATTATTTCACACAGGACGGCATAATTACACCCTGTTCAACTAGTACCTAGAGAAACTTGTTAGTCATTATTTCACACAGGACGACATAATGACACACTGTTTAACTGGTTCCTTGAGAAAAATATTAGTCATAATTTCATACATGACAGCATAATGACACACTGCTGAACTGGTCTCTTGAGAAACATATTAGTCATTATCTCCCATCAGGACGCTATAAAAGTAGTGGACCACAAAGCACTGATATTAGACGCTGTGATTTTTAGGTAGCCTGATTATCCGTAGTTCTTTGACGAAGTCATTTTATAAGTTTATAACTGGTGTTCGAAACTTTGAACAATTTTTGAGAAGTAAATGTATAAATAAATTATCTGTGGCAATTTAATGTTCATAGTTCTTCTTCTCAAACGTTAAACAGCTAATATCTCAAAAACCATTTTTTTTCGCAAAGTTTCTTGGAGGCAAAAGTGTTTAGTTTAGCACTTTCTGGTAGGTGTGAAATTTTATATATCTTTTTCCGTAACACCCTGTACATGTATATACTTATCAGTGAAAAAATGAAAGTTAGTTCATAAAATAGTATTATTTGTAAAGTGGGAGGATTCACAATGCATCATTTGGTAACTCTGTAATTGCGAAACACAGTTCATAGTTGATTCTGGGTTTCTGAAGAGCCAACGAGCTTTTATCATCTGACTGAATTCAATTTTTTATAGCAATTCTTCAGAATTCAATTTAGCAAGCAATTGGTTCTCCAGCCACTAAGGCTTATGACATACGGGGTCCTTTTATTTTATGGGGCTGTCAATAACATAATTACTGCGGCGCCGTCCGTCCACTTTTTAGATCGGATGGCCATTGTTTTTAAAACGGGCTTTCGCTTCGGCCATTAAATTGAGCAGATGAAAAACTAGTTTTGCTGTAGCAAAGAAAGAGAAAGTCATGACAGCAGCAAGTGCACCGAAGGAGTGACTTTCAATTGAACAACAGGGTCAGACGAGTGGGGGAAAATGTTGAACAACTCAAAATCAAATGAAACAACAAATGTAGCACGTGCTTTTCACAAATGATAGTACAGACATTCAGCTCCAACGTCTTTCGTACTCGGAGTTCATCACCTCCCGGGCAACGCATTTCCAGTAGATCTGAACAAAAAATTTAACTCTGACCTTGTCATTTTTACTTAGAGTTATAAATACCACTAGCAAAACCAGTCGATGTGAAAAAATTTAAATTTTCTAGTCCAACGTTTTTTCACAACCTTTTTGCCCTTTGCTAAACCGTTGCGTTTAATAACAAAATGGGTGATATATGATAATGTCTAGATTGCAACAGTACAATTACCAAGAACATATCGTGCGAGTTTAGTAATATTACTCAAATGAAATTAAAGAAAAATTCAAAAGTACATCAGGTAATCTCACGAGCTCATGCGGAGCCCTAAAGGACCTCTAGCGGGGAACGTCCCGGGTTGATATCGTCACTTCGACCAAATGCGCCACTGGATGTCATCATTTCAATGTTCGCACAGAATTTCATCGTACGGGCTCCACAATTGAGCATTAATTTTTTTGAAGTGCAACCGCATTTACAGGGACCAAACGGAGGTTTAGTATCAATAACCGGTAAATTTACAATTGACCAAAAAGCCATCACCGCAATTATGAAGATAAGAGAATGCAACTAGGTAAATTTCGCATCCGTGGCAATCGTTAGTGAACGAGATCAAACAATTTGACTTTAAAATATGATAGTAAAGTTAAATTATATTCTTGTGTTACAGCTAATAGATTAACAGTTTAGCTTCCCAAATTGCTTTTTTTCGCACTCTTTTTCTAGTTTTTGAATGCTTATCTTTGCCCAATTCGCATGACTCGTAAGAAGTTTTATTTCTGATCATGGACATCTATCTCGCCATTTTCTAGGCTCGAGACAATCCGTACAGATGTCCCGTCTTCGCACTCAGATGTGTTTCGCTTCTCGTATAAACAGAACCAATTGCTTCGCAGCAACGAGGATTGGGTTACTCAAGAGTACCATTAGGCTTTGCAGCACGTCCGTGCCCATTAAAAAATCTCAGTATCTTTTGTAGGAGGTTCGGATGTCTCTTATATACCGAGAGAATCGGTAGTGTCGAAAGTGAAACATTTTATCGGAGCAGAACGGAGTAGCGACTCAAACTAAGGCTCTGCAGTTGCTCTTCCCTAGGTAAACGCTACTCTCTTTAAAATACCTTGAAATTCAAAAAATACATTTATACGTACGTCATAGTCAATATTTCAATAAAACTACTTTTATTCAGTTCTCAGGAGAAAATGTGCTTGAATAACATCTCCCGTTTAAGACAATAACGTCTTTTATTGCTCTAATTTTCCATCTGCGGGTCTCATGGAAGAGATAGAATCGTATAATTTTGAAAAAATGACAGGTTTACCTCCATTACTGAAAATTTTCGTGTCGCAGAGCTTACGATATTCAATGCAATGCAAGGAATAAGAAGAACGTCTTCGATCGGAAAATTCTGCGGCGAAGTAAAATCAAGCTTGCATATGGGTGGATTTAAAACACTAAAACTTTTACTGTGTTTATCTCTTCAGCTCTGGAGAGATCATGAAAGTTAGCCGAAATGCTGGCAAAACTTCGGTGCAGGAGCAGCAGTCGCGACAAACATGGAAAGCAGGCTGTAGTTCCGCCGGACCTCGCTGCGCCAGCTGCAACCGGGAGCCCAGTTGTGAAATGAATAATTCAGTGGGATAATCCGTAAAATGATGTTATTGCTAATGAATGGTCGAAGTGAAAGTATGATAATTTACGAAGTATGATCTGGTCAATTATTTTCTGAATTTCAAGTGGCGATACGTGAATTTTTTCCAGCTGCATGACTGACGACAAATTGATTAAATTTCCTCCCTAACTGCAATGAGTGTCTGCTTGGTTGTGGCAGCGGTGAGCACCCCAAAGACAGAAAAATAACTGAAGTCTCACACGGAGTCCAGGCAAAGAAATTCATTCACGCGAATGTTCGTGCGAGTTACATTCTTCTGCCTCAGGGCGTGAGAGAAGAATATTAAAGTCGGTAAACGAACAAATACATTACAAATTCTACAGCTTTTATTTGTGACAAGAAAATTTTGGGTGGAAGGAGAGGTGGGGGATGAATTTAGCTTGTTTAGAATAAACACAACAACCTGGAGGGGTGACGAGGACAGACAGTGTTGGCAAAATGCACCAACATCTAAGCAACATTTCACGATGACCAGACATGAGAATTTGATCTGCAAATTTGACTACGTTCCCAAGACAGGAAGATACAAATAATACTTTTCATGCTATTTGATAATATAACGCCCACTTTTCACGTTCTTTATCAATTTCAAACTTCACGCGCGCACTTTTATTCAGCAGCTCAAAATTGATCGCTTCAAAAACTATCTGAAATTCAAGGCGGTACAGAAACAACAACCCCAAATAACAAATTTCTAAAAAAACACGATAAAGTGTCTTAAAGCCCAGCGAAAACGTTGTGAAGGTTAAGACCAGAAAATTTCCGTGCCGAAAAGCTCACGATGTCTAGTTCTCAGTGGGCGGAAAATGCTACCTTAGGAGCGGATATCACTTGGATGCGGAGAGATTCCCAAGATTGGATCAAATTAAAATGTGCTCCGGGGAGACTGCCAGAACAACAGAGGCTTGGACTGTTCGAAGATGGAGGATTACGTCAGGAACAATAATAAAATGTTGATTGGTAAAAATATGGTATGGAGGATAAAATGTTTTTCTAATATTGACAGCTAGTGCATTATACTTGAAAAATTACCAATGAAAAATATCAAATCCGCGGTTGAATAAAACATTTTGCGTAGGCCTCTATAACGATTTATCGGTCTCAACGACACTGAAAAGATGATCGAAGGACAAAGCTAGAGCTAGCTATTGATATTTCGATGTGCGCAGTAGACTTCAATGAGATGCATTTCTGATATCACTGTGGAGCACATGGAATCATCTGTACCAACGTCCCGAGGTACGTGCGAACAGTGGGTGCATTAAAAATCTGATGCATAGTCAGAAGTTCCGCCCAAATAACCCAATCTTCGTCTCGTCAGACCGTAGGACAGCGTCTTAAAAACATGCACGCTTCCCTAAATGTTCCTTGGCAAAATTCAGACGGCTTCTGACATGAATCAGTTTCAACAAAGGTGTTTTTCTTGGTGTACGAAAACGGAATCCTTTGTTCTCGAGACTTGACCGAATTGTGTTTCTGCACACATTTGTCCTTAATCATTTTGAAGCTCAGATAGTTATTCAAGAATTTTTCTGTACTCTAAGGACTATATGCTTAGCCGTACGGCTTGACATATTAGATGGAAGCCCTAAACGTGGTAGAGATTTAGCGGACTGATGCGAGGTGAAGCGGCGAATCGCACCTCCAATAATCGAACATACATCTATATAATACTAAAACTCTGGTCGTCTTGCTTGCTTGCTTTCTTGAAACCGTGCACACGTTTTTCTGTCGGCTCTGAGATATTCGAAATTTATACTCTTCCTTTAATCCTGTATTGTGGATACCGACTTGAGTGTATCGAATATATTTCTAGACACGGTTTGATTTTGATAAATTTTATTTGACCCTACGGGTCACGTGTCGGCTAGTAATTTCTATAGCCCAAGCTACTTTTATGTAACTGAACAGTATCTTCTATGGTCCTTCCTGACAATTCTTTAGTTTTTTCCATATTAGAATTAGAGCGTTGAACGATGACTTTCTTGTGCAGCTCTCAAATATTGGCTCAGGCCCGCTGTTGCACGTGGACGAAATAAATTATTTTTCTATAAAGTTCTACAGTATTTCTGTCACGTAAACCTCACTGCAATGTTCGGGGACCATTTATTGTCGTTTTAAAACTAATTTTGAGGGGGTGTTGGAAACTTTTCGGGGCGACATTTATTTAATCTAAGACTGTTGTCGATATTGTGTCAAAACTTTACTATTGATGTCTTTTGACACATAGTGTATTAATATTCAATGTACAAAAACCCATAAGATGTTCAATTTTCGATTGCTTAACGGTTGTCTAACTATGTCAACTAAATTTTTGACCATGTTTATTGAATCTATTGTAAAAATGTACATTACGTGAAGGAGCGCGTCAGCTTACAATACTCGTGCAGTCGTTTTAAAGTCATCTCAGTAGACCGTACTTAAGCATGGTCTACATGAGGCTACTTCCGTACTGCTTGAAAATATACGGCAACCTTAACGTTGTGCGCGAAAATGGAGCCAAAAGCACATTTATGAGGAAGAAGTCACGGTAAACCAACTAATACCTTACTTAGTTGATGGAATCTTGGCGCAGAGTACCAGTCCCGCTGGCAGGGAGGTCAAAGAAACCAACAGCAGAGATACCTGTATTTCATGACGTGTGTTACCTGCATAAATTGAGCAAAGCAGAGTTGGATATGCTGCAAGGTAACAAGGGTTTCATTTTCAATTATGCTTGCATTTGAAGTGTTTAATTCTAGTGCATATGATGCGCGCACGCTTGTAGCCCGAGGCACTCCATGGATGGAGGAGTATCATTTTGTGCTAAATCAAAAGCACACTAAATATTGTTATCAGTTGTTCTAAAGTAATTCGCACAATTAAGTCTAGCCCCAGAGGATAGTTTCAAAATTCTGATCAAGGACTCGCTCTTTGGAGCGTCACAATTGAGAATAAAATAAGCTTATCGTACCTAAATTTTACGCATGCGCAGCATAACAGCCGTGCAATAGCAGTCGCAGTCAGATTGTGTGCATTACGAAGCCAGCATTTACAGAGCTTCAAATAGCCACGTACATGCAACGCCATCAAAACATATTAGGATTTATTTTCTGCACTCACATATGAGTATTTGTGGTAAACTCCCAGGAGGAAACACGAGTAAAGCTTGACGTGAAAGACACAACAATCACGTAACAAAAATTAACGTTCGCAGGAAATGATGAGGTATTGAGCGCGCCACGCTTTATTAGCTTCATTATGTAAAGTTAAGCACCTAATGGCAGCGCAATTGTTTAATACGCTCGATTTTCCGCTAGAGAACTTAACCCTGCGCAGTTCGCCAGTAGCCTGCCGAGGACAGGGACAATAACAGAAGACGGCCGACATTTACTGAGTTGAAGAATGTAGATACTCGTAAAATTTGAGGCATCTCTTTGATTTTCCTATCTAAAAAAATATTTAATCCTGAATAATGTGAATAGCTTGAAGAATGTGCTACTTATCGAATAATAGGCAACACATTTTAAGGTGATTGTTGGCCGGTGTCTAGCTGTCTTTTTCAATAACTTCTTACCAACTTTCTATTCAAGTATTCCATTCAACTTGGCTATAATTCATTTTTACGGCAAGTGAATTTCATGAAGATTAAGACCGTGTATTTCGAAAACAGAGTTCTAGAAAGGTTATCTATAGTTCAAAAATTCTCAACAAATTGCAAAAACTTCAGTATGGCGGTACTGTGGTAACGAAGACTCCATTCAAAGTGTTCAAGAGTATTCAATAACTACCATTTCAAACCAAGCATCCACGCTAAAATTTGCCACGTCAACTGTAATCGCATTTCGAGAAGGCACTACGATCACAAAAATACAACGCTGGAAGGGCGCAGAGACGGTCGAGCGAGCCACAGGCCGCGCAGACGCTCTGCTATCCCGACAATTACCTTAATGGCTTGCACGCTTGCGCTGGTCTCTCCTTCTGCCGATCAAAGACTATTGTCAGCAGACAATATTCTGCACAACGTATATACAAACATTGCCTAGATTCCCCCATCTTTTTGGAAATATACACGAGGATAGTACTCATATATTTTTCTAACTATGCCGTTGATTTTCAGACACTTTTGCAAAAAGTTTGTCTGTGGTTTCTCTCGAGTTCTCCAGAGCATAATTTTTTGCTCAAATATCATGGGCTGATTTTAATACCCAAAGATAAAAGTTTCAGGCGGAAGACTTGGCATAAAATTGTTATACAAGGAATACCATTAGAAACTTTTCATTTAAAATAAATCAGGTTTCGCCTCAAGCTCTCATAGAAATAGGTTTACTAGGACTTTAGAGAACAGCACATATTAAAAATTTCATTGCAATTTCCCCAACACGCTTACAATATCCTCTTTATGCTGAAATTTCTACTTTATTCCAAATTTTATCATAAAAAGAAAACTTCGCTTTAGACACGATGAAATTTACAAAGGAAGCACTTGGCAGCAGGAGCGTCGAATACTCAGAAGCTTAAAATTTATAAGTTCATCATGGAAGTACTGAGAAGAGCGGACAAAAATAGGCTACCGTGCTGCAACTTTTATTAAACTCTGAGGCCTACGTTACCGCCTCTTTCGGTAGCTGCGGGCACAGTATCACTGCAGGCAATTTCTCCAAATTCTTTCGGGGCTTCAACAAAAGGTGGTATAATTTCCGTTCGCTATAAAGAAGAGAATAAAACAGCAGTTCATTTGACGGTCCGAGACTTTAGCATTCTAGATACCCGACCGCTTTCGCAGCGAGCTAACCAATGCAACTCACCCTGGCGAAACTTCTATTTCGATTTGGTCCACGCTGCCGTCTGTGAAGTCACTGCTCGAGCTCGCATCTTTGTGTAAACTGACGAAATGAGCAGGATAAATGTCATTGAGCTCCACAGCGCCCTCTGAGCTGCCTCCTGACTCTTTGCTGCTGCCCGCGCTGCATAATTTCTTAGTGGAGGACGAGCGGAGGACAGTAACCGCCCTTTTGTATGGGCTGCCTTTCAAATCTTGACCATCGGTAGCTCCCAACACAGAATTCTTGGGAGATCCAGTTACCGTGGAATATTTTTCGGAGTCATTGGAAGAATTTTTTACGTTTTCCACTTTGTTGATATTTGCTGAGGTACTTCGGAGCTCACATGAACTACTCACAGTGTCTTTGCTGGAGGATCGGCTAGAAGGAGAAGCAGACGGAGTTCTTTCTTTACCGTTGATTTTTTTCGAATTCTTTGGGCGCCCCAGTCTGTCTGGAGACGACTTTAGTATCAAGGCTGCGTTGTCAGACTCTTTTATTTCATTGAGTTCTTCAAAATCTTGCATTTCAGGATCAAGATTCCGATCAAGAGAGTCACTTAGCAAAGGACATTCCATCGAATCTGACTTAGATTTAACTTTTATAGGTGAACTTTTAGCACTCGATGAACTCGTTGTAGAAAGATCTGCTACTTGGGGATCTACTGATTTTATCATCGAATGGGAGACTGTGTTAGTCTTCGCTTTTTCGTTCTTTCTGTTTCCAGCCTTTGACACGGAAGGACTGCAAATTGCTGGCGAATTTATCGTTTCCGTGGCTTCAGTATCAGATTCTCTCCTGACTTTGAACTCGTTTGCATAATTGGAGAGACCTTCGTCTACAGCAGTTGCAGCAGCTTTCCGGGAACTGAGAACAAGATTGGGTTCGACAGCCGGAGCCGCCAAGCTGGAGCTGATGTTGTCATCCATGTCAATGCGAGTGTCATGGCGGGGTGCCATCGATCCCAATGACTCAAGCCTACGAGAAGCCCGAGCGTTAGCAGTCACTGTGGGGCTGTTGGGGATGCTCACGACGCTCGCCCCTAGCACAGGGCTGTTGGTGGAGCTGGGAGCGCGGCTGCTCACAGTACTGGCGGAATGACTGCTCGACGCATCAGGCTTGGAAGTATTGGCAGCGTTGTTTGTTTCAACAGCAGAGCATCTAGAAGTTCTTATATTCACGGCACTTGGGGAGCGATCGCTTCCAGTTACTTGGCTATTTAGGGCACGAGGGGAATGACTGCTGGGGGCAGAAGCAGGACTGTTCGCACGACTGTTTGCCCCTGCCACTGTGGTATTGATGGTGCCTTGAGGGCGGCTGTTCGCCCCGATAATGGGGCTGTTGCTGGCACTTGAGACGCGACTCCCCGTCGCTGACCCACCACCAGCGACACCACCAGACATGCTTGTATTGATCCTCACCACTTAAGTACACTGTCCTAATGATAGAGCGCCAACGATTCGGACCGGCGCCAATGCGCCCCGTGTTAAAAACTCGAGCTATACCATAACGTGGCGTTGCTTTTACGCCACACAAAGTTACTATGCGTAATGAAGACCGTGGAACCGTATGAAGCCGCGATGGAATGAGTAAGCGCTCAAGAAAAATTCCCAGCGATCATAAAAGAAGCACTCGTAATTATGGCTAGCTGGAAAATGTTCGCTTGCCTTCAAAGCGAGGCAGCGTTCATGAAATCAGTCCCACGTGTCATGTTCTTTACATTTCACGTGATATACAAAATTTATAAGTTTATGTTCTTGAAATACATTCTGAAATTTACAAAAGCATCGTTCATTGCCTCATTCATTCTTCCTGTAATTTCCAAAATTGCTTCATAAATAGTTCTTGATAGTTACGTAAGTAGTAACTATACGTTGGAATATATTTTCTCAGTAAAATGTGGATAAAAACTGCTTGAAACCGTAATAAATAACAACGAAGTCACAACGGAGGTTACAGGTGAAATGAGGACTAAAGGAAAATATTAAGAAACCAATGTTAAAGTGTGATACAACTCTCAGTGAATTAGGTGGTGAAGTTAATAGGTCGAGTACGCATGTAATTCAGAACTAACGTCGGGCATACAGCATCGAGGGCAAGGATTTTTACACTCCATAGCAAGATCATAATTCCAATGAAGTTCGAAAATTGACACTTCTAGTAAAAAAATTCATTTAATGAGTAAATTCGCTCTCTGAAGCTCCTCATTTAAAATTCATTTTCCAACTCTTATTTATTGTCACAGTACTGCCTTTAAATCAATTTCTTATTCATCAGAGAATAAATGAGAAAATGTGAGGATAAAATTTGATTAGCGTGGCCAGTGCCACCACCACACGCAACCTCCAGCATGAGGACCAAAGACGCTGATAACAGCGGCGAGGATCAGCAGTCTCGAGGAGCAGGTAAAGCTAAACAACAACTCGGTCTAACTCTTTAGCCGCTAACTCGATATTCAACTATTCGGCCGCGATATCTGCGTTTAGGCGAGCAAAATTATGCTCTATCGGTTATGCTATGAGGAGCAAACACAAAACGACGCTTGAAAAAATTAATAATCAAAAGATATTACATGAATTTTAGGAAAATTTTTCTGAAATATAACTATAATCAATGAGCATAACTACGCTCAAAATTTAGGGTTTTCCATTAACAAGTTCTTTAATTATTCAATTAGACATAAAATATGAGCAATTGGCAGTGGTTAAAAGTTGAGGAATGGATTGAAAAGTTTCTGAAAAGTATAATTTGCAAAAAATCCTTCAATATTTAAGGAACATTAATTTATTGTTGATGACTTCCTCATCTAATTAATTTCTTGCAAAGCGGGCCAGTTATCCCTTCCCATTCTTCCTTCCGCATCTCTCACGAGCGGATGAGGGATAACTGGCCACGAGCGACCTTTATTTTGCACATGCGTCTTCTCAGCTCTCTCTCTACAGTGATCTTCGAAAGATTCTTTATCGGATTTTGGTGGGGGCTTAAAGTTAGCCATTTCATCACAAGAATATCTTCCCCTTTAGGAAGAAGTCATATTTTTCGCTTTTTGACGGGGCGCATCGTCTTGCATGAAAAAAGGAGGTTGAACAGGAGCTAGGGGAAAATTAGGAATAGCATGTTACCGAATGAGCTGTTAAAAAACATGAACATCGATTTTACTTAGCACGGACATGTAATTGGCAATTAAGCTTTACTCCTGTGCAGAAAATCATGCTCTTCACTATAACACTTCTCCCTCCAACCTTAACGTTTTTTTCAACATATTGAGGGGATATTTTTTCATCTGTTTGACGTCGTAAATACATTTTACGATACGATCCACTCAAGTTAAGCTTCAATTCATTGCTGAAATGAGCCTCATCCCATTGTTCATTCAACAGGACAGTATACTCGTTGGCAAAATTTTGACGAGCTCTTTGCATTTTTTTAGAAATTAGAAGTTTGGATGATGGAACCAGACAATGTATTCCTTCATCAATTAGCCTACGAGAAAGTTTTCTTTGTAATGTCGTCCCCGGTCTCTTGACTGAATTTGCGAGGAACTACCACCGTCTCGAAACAGTCTTGTAAAGCCATTCAAACGTTTCGATCATCCTCTTCAGATATTTTTAGAGGTCAGCCGCTTTCTGATTTTGAATTGAGCGCATTAAACGTGCAAAATCTACTTATCACAGGATGAACAATACTTTTTGACCTACGAACGATACCAGCAATTCCGGAAATTGACTTTATTATTAGTCAACAAATTTCTCTTCTTGGAGAGACAAATTTTTATGTATTGATAAATGTACCTTATTTGGTAATGGCTCCATCGACATAAGAATATTGTCTTCAACATCCAACTTACCAATTAAGTCTAAAAGGAATTTATTTAGGGACAATTTTTCAATTGTAAATCGGTCCTTAACTTTTGATCTTTGCGAAATCCTCTTATTTTGATTCAAATTGAATTATGAAACAACGTATTGACGGAAACCCCCAAAATTTACATGTAGTTTGTACGAACTAAATATATGTGGTAATAATTTACGTTACCATATATGGTAATAATATATTTATACATGGTAATGATTTCATGAAAATGTGTCTGATAATTTATGAGTAATAATTTTAGTAAACGTCATTTTGTTTCCGTTCCTTTTAGAAATGCGGATACTGTAGAAGCTTCGGTGAAAAAATTAGACTGGGAAGTCAGAAGCTCGCCGTCTGCTTGGGACCAACCAACGTATCTGATTCGAACGAAGAACGGAGTTTCGTGTGACCTTCCGCTGATTTGCAATCAACCCTCCTAATTGAAAAAAGAAGTCAAATATATTGCTTCATAGTACGAAAAAAGGTTGAATATTTGAATGTAGAACACACTGCATTCTGTGATACTTTAAAGAGCTCATCGGATGGAAAGGAAAAGTTGAAGGCTAATGATTTATTGATTAAAAACGACGTTGAAGAATTTGAATTTTTACAACTTTCAATTACTCCCTTCGCAGATTTCTTACAAAATTGAAGCCACATAAAATCTTAAGACTCGAATACAAAAATAAATAATCCATGCGAAAACTCCATCCCGAGAAAAATATTCTGGCAATATAAATGTAAATTTGAATGATAAGAATGTTTCCAGAGACATGAATAATTCTACCTGTTTTATATGCAATATGGGTATCAACTAAAAAGGCGGAGTTCGAATTTTCAACGAAGAATCCCTTCAGTGAACTCTGGGCCCAGGGATTATCAGTTAAAATGTTTTCATTTATTTTTATACTCTCAGCCCAAATTACAATGATATGCCAAAAATTATATTCAAGAGATCCATCTAGAAGCCAGCAAAAATACTACCGCAATGCACGATATAAAATACATAGTCAAAGGGTACGATACGAATTCAATAACTCAAAAAAAAACATTGCGACTGAAATATCTATTTATATACGCTGAAATTTGAGTCTGAAACCCGATCAGCGTTTAGATACGTACAACAAAGTATCCAAATCTCTCCCTTGACCATTAGAAATACCCAATACTGGAGGAGCTCAAGTCTGTTAAGTTCAGAGCAGCGAGCTGGCGCACACGCGATATGCCAGTCGTGCAAAGTGAACCATGGAGAGGCAAATTGTATGTTCCATCTACAGCATATTAGTGCAGTTTGATCAAAATGTTCCTTCCGTTCAAATTTTGCATCACATCAGGTTGAATAAATTTCTTGTTTCAAGCTAGAGAACAGCAATTTTGGTTCAGAATCTAGAAAGCAGCTCGGTAACCAATTAAAATTCACTTGTGAAACGTAGAATCTAGGGAAGAAGTTCAAACACCACCAAATTATCACAATTTATGTCATGGAACTAATTCTTTGACACAACACCTAGTGAGCCTATTGTGTTTTTACTCATCAATTCACTTCTCGTATGTTTTAGGGTCATTACTTAAAGAATTAATTTATGATAAATTCACAAATTTTGGAGCAGAGACCGAAACTGTTACGAATGTACGGTTTGATCCATGGTTATTTTTTATTACAAGCTCTTTCACAACACTTAAATAACTTGGTGGGACCAAATATTTGTCATAGATCTTTCGAAATGTGTTACACAATGCTAATTTAGAAACTATTTATCGTTCTGCTGAAGCTCAAACTTCAAGATTATTACGCTCTAACCAGCAAGCGTTACACTATTCAAGAGCACGCTGACATTCTTGCGTGCGGACTTGTAGGCACTACGAATTTCAACGACTGGACTAGACGAGTATACAACCATTAATCAGGCGACCGAACAGTAGCACAGAGAGAAAGAGAGAGACTTTTTGTCCATGACCGGCTGGAAGAACAGTTCCACACCTACTACAGCCAGCAGAATACCGTGACACGCTCTCCGATGCTCGACCTTTGTCCAATGAGGGCAGAGCTTTCAGTTGATGGCGTGCATTGGTTATTGCAGTGAGTGCCATTGCTACGTTACGGGGCTAAACAAGCGCCAATGCGGCAGCTCATCAAGGGGTTACAATTGCGTCGATAGCACAGGAAGCCTGGCATAGTAGGTCTAGACCACATTTACCTTCTAGAATAGGGTGTTAATTTATAACAGTATGAATAACCTAGGATATTAGGTACAGTTGTTAGGCTAGTACGTCAGAAATGCTGTAATAAATGAACACGCAGCAGTGATGGAGATAAGTTAGTGTAGCTAAGGCTGAGGAAGCTGTTAGTTTTGCAATACTGCGTCGTATTGCAGTTGAACGCGGTTTTACTCATCAAAGTTCGGGAAGCTATCGACGTTTGTAGGGGTAGGTGGCGCAAGGCAAGACGAATCAACGTTGGCGCTGGCAAACGCAGAGCGCGTCACGCTGTCTGCTCGGCCGTACGCATTTGGTGATATTTCTTGCCATAGCTCAAGTTAGCAGTGATAGTATGGAACAGTTGTCGTGATACATGCGTCTAATCTTACTTAAAAATAAAGAAAGTTGAGCAAGTCCGAAAACAGCAAGTCACTAGGAGAGGACTCTGCTTACTGTGATCTACAACAGGGCACCCTCTCCGACTGCTCCTCACGCAAGCAGCATATTATTAACTCCTTTTGACCCCCTTTCTCTAAATTCACTTGTGGAGTCTCACGAGAACAAAAGAAAGCAAGGAACCATCAATATGCGAAGTACTCAACACAAGTTCGTCATGAGGACACTCTGAGAACGCAACGTGGCCGCTGGACAACACACACGCATTGATCCAAGAAGGCTGCTCCCCAGGCTCAGCACCTTGTCAATTAAAACAGATTCAAAAGTATGAACTAACTAGGAAATAGAAGAGTCGGCAATGACTGTGGGTATACCATGAAGGTAATGGTGAGGTAACGGTTTACAAGCACAGTAAATATAAATAAATGTTGGAATATAGTAGGAAATATTATAGTGTCAAGTACAAGACCAGAGTCTTGTCAGGTTGCAGGCAGTTCAGTCGTAACTTCATTAGGAAAGAATCAAGTAGTGGACTGCATCAAACCTAAAAGATTACGAAAATCGACGTCTAACGACGGGAAGTCACTTTACTTTAAAAAAATTCAAACTCTTGTGAGTTCGAAAATATTTCATCAGTACTCGCGAAGAGTGCAGTAAGCAAAAAATTTTACATTGGATTCAGTTCTCATGCAGAGCGGTCTTGCTGGCTGCCACCCGACGGTCATCCCAGCTCGAAGCTATTCATCAAATGACGGTCACCGAGTCTTCAACTCTCCATCAAATGATGGACATTGTAACTTCAACTGTCCGGGAACTGATGGGTACTGTAACTTCAACTTTCTATCAACTCTCCACCAAATGATGGGCTCCGTAACTTCAACTCCCTATCAAATGACGGGTACCCTGAGAAACTTCAACTCTTCATCAAGCGACGGGTACGGCAATTTCAACATTCCATCAAACGACGGGTACGGCAATTTCAACATTCCATAACAAGCACGTTACAGCCGCAAGTTTTCCATCAATTGGCACACATCCCAGTTATCGGATTAAGAAAATCCTACGCACTCAGTTGAGCTGTTGAGTTAATGGGCGTGCAATGAGCCTGAGTTATGGTGGTGGCTTTTGACGTATGTCTAATAATGTGCAGTCGACGCTGCAATGCTCGCTGAGCTGCGCTGGACAACTGTCTTCAGAACTGCATCAAATGAAAGAACAAGCTGTGAAAGCTTAAATCGAAGAGCAATTAAAGTGGATTTAAATGGGAACTGAACAAACTGAAGTGCAGATCATAGTAAATTAGTACAATTTGATTTAAATGGATACATTTTTCGCTAAAATACTATTTATTTAACATACTAAAAATATCCTCAAATGACCCTCGCGCTCTGTATATTAATATAATCATAAATATTGCAAGCAAACTTATACCCACAACATGGGGTAAATTAAGCTTACTCAGTGACACTAAGTAACTCCGAGATAATTTGTATGCTCTGTGTCAGTGCATTGCTTCTAGTCGTGCACTCTACACTTCTGCAAATATGTTGTTGCACAATCATTTCTCTGTATGTTTTCAGTGCCAACGCTTTAGAATACAGGACATAAATTTAGGTATTTAAAAAACGATCTTAGTATCACGGAGTAGACTTCATTTTCTTCGCTTCACGGAGTAAGCTTAATTTAGCCTACGCATGTGGGGAATTTACGAACTCCGTGAGGGGCGGGAATTCTTCCCAATTCTATGCCGATCAGATGCAGCCTACCGCTAGTGTGACAAAAAATCAAAACTTTTCGTTAACGGAGCCGAAGAATGAGAAAACTCAAGTTCCCAAGTCTGCAATCGTACATGGAGTTTAATCATAAAACAATGCGATCATACGTAGTTTATAAAACAATTTAAAACAATTTTAGATACTATGCAGAAGCGTATTTTACCGATGAGCAGTTTAATTTATGTTAACATTTCATCCATGGCATTCCAGCGTTCTGCACACTCTTTATCGAGTTGACGCCAGGGCCTGGCCCAGCGAGCGCGCAAAGCTCCGTCACACTTGCAGACGTAGCAACACCGCCGCGCACCTCGCAGTCCTCGACAATTTTGCACGCTGCTTCGTCGAAGAAACAAAATTTGCACTTGAATTTTATCTATTGAAAATGCTGGCGCAGCAAAGATGCGCTGCAACGTAGTTTGAAAGTGGGATTTAGCGAAATACTAGTCGCGTAATACGTCGAAAATGACTGGAGAATTATACGTCGACATAATTCGACGCGTAATACGTCGAATTATGACTGGAGTTGCAATGCTTATTCTTAAAATGATGGTCTATCTCATAAGTAGAGATGGACGTAACCTCTCTCTACGATGGTCTCACGGGCATTGAGGGTGATCCCAAACCCATGTATAAAAAAATTATGCACGACCGTCTTTCTTCGTATTAGGTTACAACAATTTGGGTCGCAACGTGAAAATTGAAAACATTCGGCGATTCAGGAAACGTTTCTGCGCTGAAGTTCGATATTTGATACCGTAGAACACCGAGTAGCGTGATGTAATTATGCGGAAATCCTGTGTTTACGCAGTGGTCTTTTCAATACTTTTGTAATCTCGAGCTGCCTCGATATCCTGGAAGACGAGATTATTTCGAAAGCAGATACTCGTATATAATTCTGAACAATTTGCCTAGCCTAGATAGGCGAGTGAAAAATGACTAGAAGTCAATATGAGAACCATGTTATTCACGTAACCTATTTAGAGGGCTTTGTGCGATAAACCTCAACTTTTTTAAATTGACTACACGGAATCTTTCTAATTTACAGGATCTTTTTCTCTGGGTGGGCAAAATTGTTTCGCAATATACAATCCAAATACGAGGTAAGTGAGATTCGAAAGTCAAAGACAATCAACTGAAAAGTGCTGGATGCTTCACATGAGAAGCCCTGTAAATAACAGGCAGATCAAAAGGATATCAATTTAAACGTAACGCTTACATGCTCACACGTTCACACGCTCGATCACATGCATACACGCACGCTTATAAGCTCACACGCACGCCTAAACGCTCACACACACGTTTAAACGCTCACACGCACGCTTACACGCTCACACGCACGCTTACATGCTCACACGCACGCTTACATGCTCACACGCACGCTTACATGCTCACACGCACGCTTACATGCTCACACGCACGCTTACATGCTCACACGCACGCTTACCTGCTCACACGCACGCTTACCTGCTCACACGCACGCTTACCTGCTCACACGCACACTCACATGCTCACACGCACACTCACATGCTCACACGCACACTCACATGTCCACCCGTCTGATCAGGCCAGACGCCGCTCTAGGCTGGCGCAAAAGGCCGTCACAGCAGCCGGACCAGGCCAGTAGAGCCA
>VOMN01097853.1:0-12870 GCA_014899125.1 Orchestia grillus | reverse complement strand
AAAAATTAACAGCTAATATTTTCGGGAAGTTTTCTTTTCCTATTTTCGTTTAAATTATATCTTTGGTTAGACATAACTCCTTTCTTTAGGTATCAATTTTTGAATATTACGCTGTGTAAGTGCGGTGCCTTAGAACCTGTCAAGTTATTTATCACTATAAAAACTTATGCAGGTACGGAAAAAGAACTTTTATGGACGAATTTAAAGAAGCAAGACAGAACTGAATTTGTTATGAAAGATAGTGGAACGTAGATGCCTCTCGCTCTCACGTCGGAGCGATCACACAATGAAATTCTGGCGACAGAGCTGCCTGTCAGCGCCTCTAAAGCTGAATGGAGGTGCAAGTTATCTTAAGATGCCTCAAAGCTTTGGCTCGGCAGCAGACTTGTGCGCTTTGACCGAGGAATGTGTATGTGCCTGAGTGTTCTACGCGCTCTATGTATTGTGTGTGTGTCCTTTGAGGTAAAACAAACATTGCGTGTGTTGTGTGTGTGTCCTTTGAGGTAAAACAAACATTGCGTTTGTTGTGTGTGTGTCCTTTGAGGTAGAACAAACATTATGTGTGTTGTGTGTGTCTTTTGAGGTAGAACAAACATTGTGTGTGTTGTGTGAGTGTCTCTTGAGGTAGAACAAACCGTGTATTTGTTGTGAGTGTGTCCTTTGAGGTAGAACAAACATTGTGTGTGTTGTGTGTGTGAGTCTTTTGAAGTAGAACAAATCCTGTGTGGGTGTGGCGTGTGTGTCCATAAAAGGACCCCAATTAGAATAGAACGCCTTCACGTTAAGAAAGTGTTACTCAAATCAAAATCCTTCTTTTCGTATTCCATAGAACAATTTAAAAGTTGGTTATAGTTAATTATGAGTGGACTGGTTTCTCAATGTTTAATTCCCCTCACGGAATATAGGACAAGCTATAGTGTTAGGTTTGTCGGGCTTACCTTTCCTATACTATAGGGACTGGCGTTCCTAGGGGGCACTGTTAGATTACCTCAGCTATAGATAGGCCTTTGGGACTTTTTATCTTTCACGTACACTTTACCTCTTTCAATTTTTCCCACTTTCTTTACTATTTATTTTTTAACTTTTCTTCCTTTTTATTCATAACTGACTGTTTCTACGCGCAAGGGATCCTGCGTAGAAATACACCTTGTGCATAGATTTACGGGTTCTAGAGTCGATGTTAAATAGTTTCTTCGCTTTCGGTAGTTTCGGTTTGACAAAGTCCGAGTGGCTGAAGCGCGGTAACCTATACCACCACTTCTACGTATTGGTCAAGGTACATGTGGTCTAAAAAATCATCAAGCTCCGTACAGCGGCAACAAGAATTTTAGGGAGGACTTCTAGCAAACCCATCATAACAACTTACCTGTCATGAAACAGTGGCGTTCTTAGCTCTTTTTTCTTCGAAATTTCCATGTAAACATGAAAGTCGGCAGAAAATCGCTGTTATAGTGTTGTTGCTTTCGTGCACTTGCAGCAGAGGGCTTTTGTGTGGTCTGTTAGGCGGGGCGCGCCGGAGGAGTGACAGCTTCATTAGGGACGCTTGGGGAACACAATCTGTCCCCAAGATGAGGGGAGGGGCGAGCTGTGGGGAACCTCCGTCCTCCTTGCCATTCGTGCCATTTAAAGAACAGTTATTAAAAAACACGCATTTTGGTAATGATGCCCTAAGAAGCAAGAATGACTCGGAGGAATGATTTCACGGCGAAGAGTCCGAAGAAGTTTTCTAGATTTAGATCGTGTGATGGTGGACCAACTCAGTTGATACAGGAAATCATTGGGATGACATCATGCAGGGGCTATTTTACTTTATTAATCTTGAAAATCGAAGGGAAAGTTCCATGAAATTCGTTTACTTCAGAAAGTGAAAAGAATCACAAAAAAAATTCAAAAGAAAATTATTTTCAAGTAATTCTAGCATCCAATGAAGCTAGACAATCCAATCGTATATAATAGGAATTTAGCGTATCATAATGCAGAAAGCACGCAATATTGTTTTTTCTTTTTTGGAATTAGAAAGCTACTTTTTACTCTTTGAAAAAGAGGAATTTTGCATCTTGGTCGGTCAGAAAGCCTCAGTTACGTGGTGCTCACCTGCACCACGTAAATAGAAAACCTCTGATGTTTTTCAGAAATTATTTTTTCACACTTTCATTCCTACAGAAAAAGACATGATCTTGCAAGACAAATCGCGAACTGATGAACTGATTTTGGTCTTGAAATTCATTTCCATTCAAAAGATCGTAAAATTCGATCTGAAACCACGACTGTGAACAGTTATCAGGAAAACAATCTTTACGAATCCTGGTTCCATATCGAACTACAGTA
Organism: Orchestia grillus; assembly: GCA_014899125.1. Classification (NCBI taxonomy): domain Eukaryota; kingdom Metazoa; phylum Arthropoda; class Malacostraca; order Amphipoda; family Talitridae; genus Orchestia; species Orchestia grillus. The sequence goes on along the minus strand of VOMN01097853.1, from coordinate 10,542 downwards.
TACAAATTTAAATAATTTATCCTCAAGCAATGCAAAAAATGGAAGCGTGAATCACAAAATCGGCAGAAAGTTCAAAAGATTTTTCGACCAGCGTACACCATAAATTTTTCTAACGAATGCAAATAAGTTTTTACAACTTTTTCCTCGCAAACTATAATTTGCGAATAGATCGATGCTTTAAGTTTGTGCTGGAATAAGGTGCTCAACACGTTCCGTCCTGCAGGGCGCCCTTTCCATTGTGGAATTGGGTTTAGCACAGGGAACGACTGATCATTTGGGCCATTCTCAGTATTACCTGAACGTCCTGATTGTGTGCTTTATATTATAGGAAATATTGTACGTTTTCTATTAAGCATTTCAACGGGGAAAGATTAGTTGGTTTTAACGATTTCAGTTCTACGAAACCACCACATAGACAAGCAGTATATCAGAAGACCGTTGCGAGAGAAAAAATAGTCAACAATTGTGTAAATAATGTAAGAAAAATTATGTAAAATGTGTTCATTGAAACGGTTAACAGTTTTTGTATTGAACTAAATTGGATATTTTTGTAGATACAAATGTAAGACAAAGTACGAAAAAATTGTTTTACCACAATCTCTACTTCGCGTAGAACAGAAATGGAGCTTGAGAAGTGATGCAGAGTTTTAGTAACTCCCAATCATCATCAGATCATCGCCCAGCTCACGTTCAAAGTACAAAGCAGACGAACTATCACGAACGAAGCAAAAGTAGCACGAATATCACAAAGCCTCAGCGCTTGTTTCATATCTAATTTGGGCAAACAAAGCAGCACCGTTGGACGCATTTTCGTGAAGAATTCTAAACATTATCGTAAACCTAAACAGAGCTGTAGACGCGGGCTAACAGCAACTGCTTGGCGACGTCTTCAACGAGAGGCCTGCAAAGTGAATTATGATGCAAAGAGCTACAAAACAAACCTCAATTAGATGTAACTCCGAGCCGCGCGACCCAAGATATTCAAATGAACACCAGCCTCGGGTACCGTACGAGAAAGAAGCCACCAGCTCTTGTAAAATGAAGCGAGGAGAAGCCCTTGAAATGGGTTGAAGGCAATGTTGCGATTAAACTTACCTAAAATATAGTGAAATGAATGCATACTCTGCAGAATTTTTGCTTACTAAATGTAAGCAAAGTTCACTAAAGTCCTTTAAACAAACTACTAGCATTAGATTAGATTATAGTACTATACAAGAGGCGCTGTACTTTTTTTAAACACTTCCTTTATTTAAAAATATTGTTCGACTTACTGACTGCCATAGTGAAACGATTTCAAATCCTTTTTCGTCAATTATATTATCGAGTTGAATACAAAATAATTTCCGTGCTTTCCCCAAAACGAAAAGCTAAGACAGAATTCGTCGGTATTTATTATTCTAAAATTCCATAGCTATTAAAAAATTGAGTCCTGGACACATATCATCGTACTACTTCCTTGGAAACCGGAGCAGCAAACCTGGGGAAAATTCATAAAAATCCTCCTTGGGCGCCAAATGTAAAATAAGTCGGTTGATTTCCGACAGTCTTACGTGTGTCACCAGCGCCAGAGAGCTCCCAAACAGTCCAAATTTTCATCGGGAAATGTGCCGATATTCAAGTGCTCCCGTCAGGACGCAGTGGTGAGAACTGTAATTTGTGTGACGCTTGCGACCGCTCCTTCCGTCCAATTGTCTCCTTCCTCCACTCGTACAGGTCGTGTGAGGTCGTGTGGGGCAGATACTGTATAGCGCATGCGGTGTGGGCGCTGGGGACTGTAGTGCATCAATCGTGTGTTTCACTGCTGCTAGACTGTTATTTAAGAAAAAATATTCAAATCAAAATGTCCCCATGATGTAACTTTGATAACATAATCGCACGTCACTCAGATTGAAAAACTAGCATAACTGCACATCGTACGGACTAGGTGACAGCAGCGAGGAATAACTTTGCCACCTGGAATTATCACTCGATTAGGTAGCGCTGAGGCTTCAGATCGCTTGAAAATTGAATTTCTGTGTTCTAGAAACAAGACTTTAACCTTAAATTTTGTTTTGGACCTCATCGCTCACGTGATGCTCAGTTGCAGCTATGGCTGCGCGCTTATGTTCCAAATGGACATCTATTTTTCAGAATTCTGTGTCAAGCAACGTGAGTAGAGAGGGTAGAATTGTGTGGAGCAGAATCATGCAGAGCAGAATCTTGTAGTGCAGAATCATACTGAGCAGAATCATGCAGAGCAGAATCATGCAGAGCAGAATCTTGTAGAGCAGAATCCTGTAGAGCAGAATCATGTTGAGCAGAATCATGTAGAACGGAATCATGTAGAGCAGAATCCTGTAGAGAATAATCATATAGACCAGAATCATGTAGAGCGGAATCATATAGAACGGAATCATGTAGAGAATAATCATATAGAGCAGAATCATGTACAACAGAATCTTGTAGAGCAGAATCATGTAGAGAATAATCATATAGACCAGAATCATGCAGATCCGAGCCGCGTGTGGGCTCGCCACGGCCGGTCAGAGGGCACCGAAATGTCCTTTGCTTTCGGTGACCCTGCAATTCTGCATCGTAATTTGATTCTCGCGATGAGCGGCCCCAGAGGTTGTGTTTGTGCAGACTTGGCTCATGAGCTGCGAGGTCGATTCCCAACGTAATTGGACTTTCGTTTTTACTCCTAAAGCAGAATTTTAAATGCCACATCGTTATTCTCTCATTTCAAAGCTACCGCGACCGGAACTTCCGTTATTTTAGGAGATTTGTTGGTTGGTAATGCCACAGTGGGTAGAATTCATTTACTTTTCATTAGAAAAGTTGAACTGGACGTACAAAGGCATGTGTAATGAGATATTCAGGTTGACATTTCAGCTGACGCACTGCTAAGATTTGAAGTTCAGTCCTAACATCAGTCTCATCAACTCGACTGCGCAATCCTCCTTTTCATAAAACAATTGAGCCGACTCAGGTGTAGCACATCACAAGTGTCATTTGAGAAATTTCAAATTCCAGCCACTTCGAAGCTGTGGGCTGCTGTACGTATCCCGTGCACGATATTCACAACTCGTCAAAATTCCGCAGAAGCCCCCACTGACATCACAGTCCGTAGAGTTTTGAAGCCGATGACGCGGTGTGTAAGGTCTCGCTCTGAGCTCTCCACCTCACCCCACGCCGCCGATACCTGCCGAGTCGTTATCGAACAGCGCAGGCGCGTCCCATTGGGCCGTGAAGAGAACTTGCTCTGTTTATGGTCAATAAAAACCCTCTGACAATTGAGCGGCCCTTTGATCCTCAATGAAACGAATAACGGGCGGCCGAAATAAAAAGTAACGCCCAGTCCGACTGGTCGGGCTGGATGAGTCTTGTAATTTTGCTCCTGAGCGAACCCCTTAACAGCGCTCTTGATTGTGGCCCTCAGCTCTGGTCTCTGCTCTTGGCCTGCACTCTTTGCTCTTGCATGTAATCCTCAAGTTCACTCAATGCTCCTGGAAGCCTATCTCGATTTTTGCACGTTTTCTAGAATACGCCACCCAATATTGCTCATTGCTCTTGAACGCATCCCTCAGCTTTGCTCGTCACCCTGAAGCATCCGTGCGTGTGCAGGAACAGGGCGGAGTTTACAAACACAGGCCCGCGCTTGCCGCTAGCCCCTGATATTACAGTCGAGCGCATGTCATTTCAGTTAATTTTTTCCCACCCACACAACAATGGTGCTGTCCCGTGCAAAGGCAGAGCCTGGGATACTGACTGCAGCAGAACTAAGTACACACGTGGCACCAAACACTTACCACGTGTGCATCCAAGTACCAACCACGTACCACGTGTGCATGCAAGTACCAAACGTGATGCACCATCTGCAAGTCTACGGCTTTTTATTAGAAAGTTTCTTACTGTGGCTGCCAATTAATTCACCCATGAGCTGAAAATTGAAAGCAAATGTAAATACAATTAACGAATTCGTTAAAACTTCTAGACGAAGTGCTGTATAACAAAGCACAGTCGTTTTGACTTCTAAGCCTCAGCGGCGTTTTCATTATATCACGTACGTAATTCCCCATTCAATGATACATTGAACTAATTCACAAATCTATTAAGCTGAAAATAACTTTTTGCGGAAGAAAGTACACACAAAGTACACATTTTTAATTTTAAACGCGTGTTAACTCGTACATGTAAGAAGGACGATGCATATGGGGACTGCTTGCAAAGTTACTAGGGTTGAGGCTGAGGCCAAAATGGTTCAACAAAGAGCCTTCACGGGCTAATCCCATCGAAAATTTGTGCAGTTAATTCCGCAGGGGTCTCTGGCCAGCTTTGTTATTTGTCTGCTGTATAATTTACATATATTTGAATTTACTTTGCCACTTCAACTATATGCTTTGTATCAATACACCATGCCTACTAACTTGCTTCATCTCATACTGCACTTTGCAAATAGAACTGTTGTGTACACCTCAGAAATTATGGATATTTTTGTGAGCATTTGTGTTCAATTTTCTATTTCATTAAACGTCAAAAGATTCCGCCTCGAAAGCCTAATCTATTTCAAAGGTTTCGTGTGGCATTACTGATGAGGGCCCGGGGCAACATTCCATTACTGAACGAGTCCCGATCGTCGTCAGCGAGAGGCTTCCAAGAATCGAAAAAATCCAGTTAGTCAACGTTGTAAAATATATCCGTCCACTTAAGATCCCAAATGTGTGTAAATAGGATCATCCGTATGAAATGTAAAATCTATGTAAAATGTACATGTTCACATAAAATACGACCACTTGACATTGCAAAATGTATCCGCCCACATAAACTCTTGCAGGTGTTCCTGAATGTTTGCTTCGGGTAAGCTGGATACAAGCACGGATGAGAACGTTAAGGGCGACTTCCAGGATATGGTACAGGGCGACTTCCAGGATAAGGTACAGGGCGACTTCCAGGATATGGTACAGGGCGACTTCCAGGATATGGTACAGGGCGACTTCCAGGATATGGTACAGGGTGACTTCCAGGATATGGTACAGGGCGACTTCCAGGACAAAGTACGCATCCCGAACTTTATCTCTCGCCGGGGAGGCTCAAAGCTGTGCACCAAGACAAAGTTTAGAAGGTTCTTTGAACATACCAAAGACAGGAATCTGAAAGGTTGATTGCGTAGATGCCTGCCAGACAAGTATGTCATGGGCTGTTTTGACCTATCAAAGGTGTGCTCACCTATCTGTACGTACATGTGTGGTGAGCACACATGTACACACATATGTTCCATGTCAGTCATTCTCGCGCTATGAATTGCATTTTTGTTCAATTTTACACAGAGTGTTATCTATAACGGCTCCATTTCCTCTCAAATCTTGTTTGTGTAGGTTTTACTCCGCCCGTCTTTTAATATATGTTCTTTTCCCGCGGCGATTGTCTGCAGTGCAGTTATGTCTTGCATTCAACTCTGACTTGTGATAGGAACATCGATCACTATGTAATATTTTGGCCCCTGAAAAATTTATCAATTATTCTACAAATTTATGAATTGGTTGACGAAATGGATGGACTGGCGTGTAGATCGCCATCAGTACTCAGAAATTTTCCTGAAGTTTAGCACATTTCGCCGATGTTTATCACACAAAATTCTATTCCAGTGAGTCCATAATGCCTTTTACTTACCCTGAGCTCACTAATGATTTGTTTGTTTTTTATTGCTGGTTTATCAATAACGGGCATAAATGTACTGGAGTTTGTGCACAGTTTGCCTCTTGGGTTCTTGTAGATTGTGTACTGCCTGCTTCTAATCTTCCTGCAGATTTTGAGCAGTCTGCTTCTAGTATTCTTGTAGATTGTATACAGTCTGCTTCTAGTGTTCCTCTAGACTGTGTACAGTCTGTTTCTAGAGTTCTTATAGTTTGTGTAGTCTGCTTCTAGAGTTCCTATAGTTTGTGTACAGTCTGTTTCCAGAGTTCCTATAGTTTGTGTACAGTCTGCTTCTAGAGTTCTTATAGTTTGCGTAGTCTGCTTCTAGAGTTCCTATAGTTTGTGTACAGTCTGTTTCTAGAGTTCTTATAGTTTGCGTAGTCTGCTCCTAGAGTTCCTATAGTTTGTCTACCAGCAATTCTCCAGGCATTAGGATGTAGGAGGGGAGAGGGAGGGAGGGATAGCTCCTCAGATTGGGAAGTGGCGACCGTGCCCCCTCGGGGCGAGGCAGATCAGGGGATGTTGGCGCGGGGATCACAGATAATCTCGCCCAAATACGAGTCACGGTCTCGACCGACTGTCCTCTAAACTTGGACGCAAATAAACGCTTTCTCGGACTGAAGCCGCAGCCGACCGTCCGACTCCTGCACGCAACTAAAGGTCCAATGATGTCCGGCACAATGTGCAGGCCTGCTGCACATCAGCTCTGGAGCTTCCGTTGCACTTAGTGCAAGAGAATAAGATAAAGAATACGAAAGCTCTGTACGATTTTGTCTCATACATATGTATGTATACGTAAAGCGAAGAAATATTATTATGGAGAGATTCACTCTATGCTCAGTAATTTATTCGGTGAGCTCTGGATCGCATGAATTCTAGATTGGGGGCAATAGTGATGCTTTCTTTCTTAATTTTGAGTTGAAAATACGTTACCTTTCCGTACAGTCTTTGGAATTGATATTTAGCTCAGCGTGAAACTCAGAAAATGATATAAATTAAATATCTCTAGAGCAGCGCGCACTGTTGTAAAAACTTGATGGTTGAGCTGGTGAATGGAGTGTGGAAATATTGCAAGTACGAGACACGCTTACTGCCATGTCGCAAGGACTCATAATAACGCACTAGCTTATTTGATTTCTATTGTTTCAAATTCTAAGAAGAAAATTCAGTTGACAGACAGATGCTAAATTATGTGCATCATTGTTGATGCAACTCCAGAGTCGTGTCAAGATGCTATCTGATACCTATGTGAGGATTTTTACTTAAGGGTTATTAAGTATTACTTGAAACCAAATATTAACTGTAATCCTAGAGCTACATTCATCACCCCTTCGTCATTATTTGTCTTTCACGAAGTAGCATATCATTGTCTTATGATGACAATCTTAAGAATCTCGGAATCTCGGCGATCTGATATCCATTACTTATAATAACGGGTGCTGGGGACGAAGATGTATAAGTGATCCTAAGTAATCTACTCACTGCTGAGCGATGTGGAAAAATGGAAGGGAAGAAGTGCCAGTCGGGCAGCCGCTCTTGCATCTGGAGGCCGGCAGGAGACAAGTTCCGAACTGGCGAGTTGTCGTGTATTCGGGGAACTTTGGTTCCTTGCTCGGGATACTTCTCTAGAATTGAATTTTGATTTAATTTCAGACCAGATTAGTCACAGTTTCTGTTCTGTTTCGTTTGGAGGCATTGCGAATACAGATGGGCCCGGTTGGGCTGCCTCTTGGTATTGAATTTCAGATCTTGAATCAGAGGAATTCAATTTCTCAGTCAATTAAGTTTGCAAATGATAGCTTGACTTTAGATTCTCCATGCTCGGGGACGGTCAACGGCGAATAGGTAGGCCTGATTAGTCTTCACATTGCGGTAAAGTGTTTATGAATGACTTGTTTTCTAAATTTAAAACCTCATTTTCTTGCGTTGTCCTTCCCCAGGAAGTGTGCCCATTACACATCGTTACAGATATATACTGCGAAAACGAAGTGATTTCACGGAACAGTACGCCTGTACCGTCCACTAAAATTCACTCTAGGGCTGTCCATGTTTACCTGCCGGAGGGAATTGTGGGCACAGCGATGCATCGGTCGTGAGAAAACTGTTGGAAAGATGTGCCAGAGTAGGGAACTGAAATGACGGGCCGAACTATAATGAAACTGACATGACGGGCAGAACCATAATGAAATTGAAATGACGAGCAGAACCATAATGAAAACAAAGTGAACGGGCTAAACTAAAATTCGACCAAAGAGACGGGCAGTGAGTTAGAATCATCCGACAGTTTTCTGGCCCCAGACACACTTTAAAAAGTTATCGCAAAAAGTTGGTCGGAAATCTATAAGAAGTGAACTTTACGCCTGTTCTTTGGGCCGAGCAGCGTTATGGATCTCAATTTGGGTGAGGGAAATGTGCACGCAATATGTACCCCAGGTGCGCGATTCAAACCATGCAAACAAAGCGTATAATATAGGAATTTGTTGCACGCATTCTGACGTTGTGTTTATTCAGCGAGAAGTGTTGGCCGAGCTTATTTGGAGCAGAGCCGTTTTGGCAACACTAGAGTTTTTTTGTATTCCACAGGGTCATGTAATGTCATGGTGCACATCCAGGGGGCTTGTTGCGCGTGTGTTGATTCTTGCAATGGTGATGGAAATGAAAATATTCTAAGATTAAAATTTTGGTTCCGCTGGCTATATTCTCTTAGTATAATTCGAAATTATAAGTTTTGAGGGCCACTTAGCAGATCATCGGAAGTAACATACCTAAAAATTAGGCTAATGGAAGGATCTTCTCAACTCTTTCTTCTAATGACAAAAAACTGGCATAAATTCAGATTAAATCGAGCTAAGACTGGAATTTATCCGTGCAATTACATTAAGAGTTTTCTTGGACTCGATTTTTTCGCTGGATACGAACTGCCTCCCATTTTCTAGCGTTATGTACAATTCGTTACGCAAACTGCATTACTTTTGTAAATTGGAGAAGGCCTTCCAGTGTCTCCTTTTCAACAAATTTCACATAAAAAAGAAATGAGTGCAGTATTAAAAGGAAATTTTCTGCAATTTGACACGCAAATTCGTGGTACGCTGTGCCGATGTCTCAGTACCAGACTATGACACGCTGGGATTTTGCCTTCAAATTTTAACTTGCTGCTAATAAAGCTCGAACGGCTTGACTAAAATTAAATTGCTAATCACGATATGCAAATATTTTTGAAAAAGTATAATTTTTGAGTCAGGAGTAAGAATATTGAGCCGTAGCACAGAGAAAGCAATCGTTCGCAAGCTGACTGCAATGACCCTAAAGAAATTTGTGTGGAATCCCTTAATTCAGCCTCGACATTCAGGTCTCGAGAGGAGGCTTGCCGTCGCTTCGTTTCGGCGGCACAACTTAAAGCGAAGCTTCCCTGTCTGACCGCACTTGCAATTCAAGATTTACTCCCAGGAATTCAGTGAACGTACGATTTTGAAGCGGTACTTCAAGTGGTGAACATTGTAATTAAAAAACCAAAGATGTATTGAAACTCAAAGAAGTGAAGAATAATTGAGACTAAAATGCATAATAAAATTCTCCAGAGTACAAAAGTTGTAAATATGTTTGCAAAGTACGATCGTAAGCTCGCATACTTTTAGTATACTCTCGAATATGCTTCAACTATACGCTAACTGCACGGTATATTTTCAGCATACGCCCGTACAGTATATCCACACAAAGAATCCCTTATGCCCTGTATAAGCTTATATACTCTGCATATGTTTACATATTTGTAGTACAAGGTGGTTGTATCAGTATGCCAAGCACGTGTTCGTGTAAGTTTCCATCATGCGATTCAACGCGCTGCTTCCAAAGGAGGGGCATACATCCAGTGCTCGAGACCTGAGGCGGATTTCCATGCCGTAATTGAACTCCTCGAAAAAATTGTTAACGTAATTTCCTAAATATTCAATTTTCCACACCTATAGCCTAAAGTTGCGAGATTTTTGTAGTCTGTTAAAAAACTTTGATCTATATCAATTTAATAATCTGAAATGTGTAAAACCACAATCTCTACTCGGCTTTACTGGAGGCTGCACGAAACTTTTTCGAGAAATTCAATTAATTTGGCAAGACTGCGGGGCCGCCGAGTGCGCCACAGGCTCTCGCTGACCAGCGCCATGCAAATGCTGCGCTGTTAGAGTCTCCAGCTATTGCTATTTATTCGCAATATCCAAATGGACCAGCAAATCTGGCAACAGAATGAAGTACACGCAAAGATTTGCGCTTCCACTTCCGGTGAAGTTTTGTCAGGGCTGTAAACTCGCGGATGTTGTGGAGCTCCCTCGCGCCTACCCTCGCGCCTCCCTCGCNCCTCGCACCTCGCTCGCATGGCTCTGGCGAGCGCTTTGTCAGGTGCGAATTCTGCAGAATTCTGAAGTGAGATGGTACGTCGAATAAGGTGCAAAATCTTTCAATATAAATTAAATGGGGTTTATTACTAAGAGATGTATGGTACCCATCACACGAAAGAAATGTATCACTTCCGGGAGAGCAGCTTCTCAGTTCTATCGCTACCATGAATTTCTCAAAGCCTAATATGTATGTACATGCCTAAAGTTTGAGTTAGTTCGAGATGATAATTGAAAGGTATATTTAATTTCCTTATAGAATGTTCCTTTGTATCCAGAGGTTTTCAATAAACGACAGATCTGGTATAAATTAGAAGACTCGTACTAAGCACCCGCCGTTAGCTAATTTAAGAGGCTAATTAATCCATAAGGAACGAGCAGTGCGATGTAGAACCGTTCCATAAGACTGCTGCCATTGTCGGCCCCACGAGTCTAGATGCACTCTTGTGACAGAACTAATCCAGTCGTTTTAGGACTAGCA
>VOMN01097846.1:0-23087 GCA_014899125.1 Orchestia grillus | reverse complement strand
CATTCGTTTCGGCAAGATGTGTGTTGTGCCGACGTTCAATACGAGGGCTGCTAGCAGCGTTCGGACTAGACATGAACAGTCTTTTTCCGTAATGGGATCCAGACTCTTCAACTCTCTGCCAAATCATCTGAGAGAATTCGATGGTTCCTTAGACGTCTTCAAGACGAAGCTGGATAGCTTTCTACAAGCTATTCCTGATAGGCCTCCCTTGCCTCACTATTTTCAAACGGCAGAGGGAAACGGTCTTATTCAGCAGCTCCCGGATATGCGAAGTCACACCAAGCGGCGGCACCCCAGTGTGGTCCGGGCGTGAAGGCCGAAACATCTCTAAGGTTGTTGCTTGCACATAGTAAGAGAAAAGATAAATGTGTGTGAAGGAATAAAGATGAACACAATGACAAACTAAGTAGGAGGTAGGACTGAAAATAAACGAGGAAAAAAGTAATGTACTCATGTACAATATGAAGGAAGTTCAATCAACTGAAGCACTTAGATGTCACTGTCTCTGATACTGAGGATATATTTGACGAGCACGAAAGAAATGAACTACAATTGGCCCAGAATATGTCAAATCCGACATACTCAGTCAATGTTAGATGGTGCAATAAATTAGTAAAGGTCAAAATATATTGGAAAAGTGTTGTGCTTCCTTTCCTCTTGTTTGCGCTTCATCTGTTGTTATCTGAAGCAAGGGGGAGCTGAAGTAGCTGCAAAAGGCAGAGATTAGTGTCTGGAGATACATTCTAGGAGTTCCGGGATATGCACCAAAGGCAGCAATGAAAGGAGATATCGGTGCCTCGTGCATGGTGACGAGAGACATGACGGTTAATGACAGGGATATGTGAGCTGAAAAGGGCAGTGTTGGATGATATGTTTCATAAAGGAAAAGATAAACTAGTTCACACCATTATGTATACCAACTGACACGAGGATATGAGGGCTTGCAAGATATAGTGAAGAGGTGATGAAAAGAAGTACATTACATCTTGGTACTGCTCATAAGAGGGAAATTGAGGAAGAAAAAATCGATGATTATAGACTTGAAAATCGTTTGCTGTTTAGCGTGCGAAGTAATTCTTTAAAGTTGGGCTGGAGGGAAAGATTTGAAGGAAAAGATAATAGGGGCCAGTTGCGTCTCTGTAGAGAGGTGAAAACGGTGCAGCACTTTCTGGTGGAGTGCAAATATTTGCAGCTAGTTCGAGAATAGTATCTAACGGATCAGTGGACTGTCGAGGAGATGCTGCTGTTTGTCTCAGGACTGCCTGGTGATAGGTGTAGGAATAATGTGGAAGGAAAGGGATAGGCCTTTAAAATCTGTAAATTATTAAAAAAGAAACAAATTTTTTACATTTCAAATGAATTGGAGACAAGACTCATCTCTTATTCATTTTCTTTCTATTATGTTAGACAAATTAATATATGTTTTTAAAAAAATGTCTCATTATTGCATTTCGTTGGAGAGCAAGGGAGCAGTGTGGGCATAATTTTTGTGGTTGTGGTGGGGTGCATTTGTGAGTGTTAAGTGAAGGAAAATACAATGATTAAAGTGAAAGAAAAATATGAAAGAAATACATAATAGGAAACTAATTAATTTACAGATGTGAAGTTGCATCTAAGTTATGGAGTGATAAGTGGGAGCGCTGATGGAAAAGTTATGCTCCACATTGATACTTGACTTGACATCAATGAATACAGTCTTCAATTGGAATTAGTCGCTGTTCAATAAATTCATTTTCATAAGGTTGGAAATCATCGGGATCTTTATATTTATATTTTTATTGTATATGTTTTAGGGTACTCTTATTTTTTTTAATAGAATTTTATTTTGAAAATTGCTATTTTTTCAGACACTGAAGATGAATTTCTCATGACCCTAAACGTCCGTGTTTTAGTGATTTCAATGTTCGTGGTCACGTTGGTACTTCTTTTAATCTTTAAAACAATCAGATTTCCTACAAATCAAATTTCCTATAAATCGTTCCATCTCATATTTAATAGTTCATGTATGAAAATAATAATGATGCTTCAGATGAAAAAATACGTCGGTCGACATTATAGGCGATGAACCTATATTAAAAATATATAATTATTTTCAAGTAAATAGTAAGGCGTCTGAATTAGATATTTTAGGATTCTATGAGTCGGAGTCGGAATTTTTGGAAACCCAAGAATAATAGGACCTTATACCTTCCAACTGCACAACTCTAGTTCAAAGTGTCGTGTATGGGGAATTTCAAAACATTTAGCTGTTAATAATACATAAATAATGACACTCCCGCGTAATGATGTTCAATAACGGCGGCGTGGCGTTAACATATTTCTTAAATTTATACACACCATTATGGGTAATAACCTGTTTACAAATGATTAAGTATATAGGTCTCTAATACTTATTGAATAACTTTGAGACAAAAGTCTATTATAACTAAATTTGATTTCAAGTTGAAAAACGGGGACGATTGCCGGACCGTATATATCATTACCCTTACTTGCGTATCAGTATTAAATCATTGTCATTTAACATAAATTACACAAATTTAAAACTTATGCCATACGATTTTCTTTTCATTTATCAATTATGCAAACGATGATTTAATTGTGTGGGCTCCACGGTGTGCTGCTAGCGTGATGGCCTCGTAACCGAGAGGACCCTGGTTCAAATCTCGGCTCAGTCGTCGAGGCATTTTCACGTAAGCAGGAAGTACTTCCCTTGGATAAGGAAGTTTCATCCACACGTTCCTCACATCCCTCACCACGCCATTAGTTGTAAGGCATTAAAAACCCAACTTTAAAACGTGTTGGAATTAATAAAAGTTCTTAAAAAAGTTTTTTTTGACATCAGCAGAAAGAGTAATAAGAAAACCTACAAAATGCCCAACACCCAAGTTGAAGCCAATATCATTGAAATGTTGAACTCTTGAGTCAATGAAGTACCTCGCCGGATAAAATGAGTATTTTTCACATTTGTTAGTGCTTTGAACAAGCTGCGAGTAAGAGAGCTCAGGACAGTAAAATTAAGTAGCGAGAGTGATATAGATTGCTGCGCCTCAGTGACTCAAGACTATCGCGCAGAAAAAGAAGGGATCATTTAGTATTGACTGTAGAAAACAGAGATCGATTAGATTATTCGTTAGTTCAAAGCTCATTACCCACATATGTAGCACAAAGAGAGAGAAGAGTAGAAGGAACCCTCTTGCATGGACTGTAGAAAACGTGGAATCTATGGACAGGTGTTCCTACACCGGATTTTCTGCGCACAGATAGAAACAGCAAGTTAGGAAGGAAAAAGGGGCGAATTACGAAAAAGAGAAAGTGAAGATGTGAAAATTGAAAGAAACAAAGTAAGCACGAAAGACACAAGTCTCAAAGGCTTATCTATAGCTGAGGTAGCCTAACAGTGCTCCCATGGGGTCGCCAGTCCTAATAACATAGGACAGACAAACCTAACTAACCTACATAACCTTATAGCCTACCCTATGCCGCTTGAGAGGAGGTAAAATTAAATCTATGAATCACAGCACAGCAGTAAAGTTGCATTTTGTCCAACACAACGTCGAACCACTCTACTAATTTTTACCCGGCAATTGGTGCTGGTTAAAAGCGATGGCTATAATGGAGTAAATAAAATAACTTCGGCACGCGACCAAAAGGATTCCGGGCGTTATTTCCGCCAAATCTTCAGGGCAAAAATTCTGAGTGACACTAAACTAAAGAAAATATTTGAATAATGTAGGTGAAGCCCAAACAAAGGAAATAAATAGCTAACGCATACGCCCTCTACCTAGAACTCCAAAATAAGTTTAGACTCCGTGTCCCATTTTCAAGTACAAAACACATCAAGGTGGAGCTAGCATAGCCAAAGTTTCTTGAAATAATGCCAAGTCTTAGGGTTACTTTAGCAGCGCTGACATGGTAGCTAGTAGGTCTGTGGAGTTAATTCAAAAGTTAGTTTAACGCTGTAAGCCGAGGTAGTGTTGGTTGATGTTGTACCGCAAGTTGAAATAAGTTTTTACCAACTAAGGTGTCTTTAAAAAAATAAAACGCATTTAAAGTACTTAACCAACACTTAGGAACTACACCTACTACAAATGTATAATATAAGAAATGTAAGCGTATCCAGTCTGAGAGACTTTCTAGATCTTCCATTTCCCACTCGCGCAGTTTCCATTGGTCACAAAACACAGTTTTTTCGTAGTATATAGCGCAAACATACGTCGAAAACCTAAACGAACTGAAAAGGCCTGAGCCTAAACTCGACTTGACATTACAAGCTGCAAAGCTCATTGCCATAATCGCTGAAGGGAGGAGAGCAAGAGCTTCCTATGTACTTGATACTGCAGTTTTCCCCTAGAAAATAGAAGTGCTAACATTCATTCATGATAGTAAAAAAATACAGGCACTGTTTGAGAAAGGAAACAAACAAGAAAGTTACCTCATCAAAAATTTCAAGATTAAATCCACAACGCTTCTGGCAGGGCGCCCGTATTTTCCACAAGTCGTCGAAGCTGACCGCCATAATGTGAAGAGAGAAGCAGGCAGGCAAGAGGGTGGCGGTGGTGGTGATGGGAAGATCGGTCAGAGCTGGCTGAGACGAGATGGTGGTTGCGCAGTCGGCTAGGGCAGGTTGGAGGGAGGTGGGAGGCAGCAAATGGCGACACTCGCTCAGCAAGGTGCTGAGGCGCGCGTTGTGCCACGGTAACAACGACTTAATGAAGTGAGGCTCAGAAAAGACCACTCCTATCTGTTAAATGAAGAAAATATTAGGACGAAGAATTCTCCTTATGAAATAACGCATGTCCACTCAAAAAATTGTGCAGATATAAACCCCGTTATGCTCAAATGATGATGTAACCAATAACAAAATATCGGTTTCTTTTTCTTATCACAAGACAATTTTGCTGATATTTGGAAACTAAGAATAGTTGTTTACAATAATATGCACAAATATTGGAGTTAAACCATATTTTGAAGTTCCTACTAGACTTTCTACTTTGGCTAATATGGACCTTGAGCTGCAATTTTCTCCACAAATTCAATTCGCAACTGAGTTGAGGCAGGGATACGAACTAGACATTTATTTTCTCATTTCAAATAATTTTTGTATTGCCTGGGCAGTATGTTTCCAGTACTTATCCCGTTGAACAAGAAACTTCGTCCATGATCTGATAAATTTTAAAAAGTTTTAGTATTATTAGTGCATTTCATTGAAACATGCTGCACTCGCATAACTTTTTAAGGAAAGCAAAATATCATACAGAAATTAACAAAAAACTGCTAGCTATCTAATACTTCCCAACTGATCGTTTTTGTAGTTTTAATGACATATCTTCATCAATGATTTTTCCAATTTTCCTTTAACAGTTTTTTAGGTGATACAATAAAATACATTAATCAATTGTTAAACTGACATAAAAAATTTCTGATCGAAGCAACAAAAATTACAACATATCCAATACTTTGTTGTGACACCCACTGATTTACAACTTTAGAGTGGCAGCACAGTCTAACCTAAAGGGGCAGTCTCGAATTCTTCTTCTGCATTTCTTTTGCATACAAATGTTACAATGAGTGAATTTTTTATTTAACAACAAAGCCCAGATGATTATTCATTTCATGCAATAGAATTCAACTAGCAGCAAAGACTAGAGTGTTAAACTCAATTCTTTTTGATGCTCGATTCGAAGCTCTAAACCAATAAGTTGCAAGGCTTCGTTAGGCTGCACGGTGAGAACCTACTATAAATGTAGCAACGACGCAACCACTCCCTTTAGGCAACACACACAACAAACTTAATAGCCGAGAGATGTACTTGTGCAAAATAATGTAACCAATATGCTTGTTTTCATATGCACTATGCAAAAACAACAAAATTTTACTCAAGTATTTTTAGCATAAAAACACTAGATTTTGCCAACTCTATCTTTCGTGAACAAAATTAAAGGGTACTTATTGTTCCTTTTATCAATGCACATATGTGATACATGACTAATATTCACAATATTTTACAAGACCAAAATTAAAGAACGGCCAATTTTACTTGCTTATTTGATACTTTCAATTTTTTCCACTATGTGACACTATTGAATTTTTAATCATAGCTACAAAAATTTAGATTTTAGTATGAGTTGCAATGGAAAAAAAATCTATGTTTGAACACATGATTTGCATTCACATCGAAATAATCTCAATTAAATGAAGCCCTCCAGACAGTGAAATATCAGCTATGGAGTAAAATGGATAATTTTCTCTACATTTACAACATAATAGCAAAAACTATAGAAAAATACAAATGACTTGGGCAATCAAAACTGAGAAACATAATTTTCAATATTTACATAAACATTTTGAGGCAAGTGCCATCATCACTTGATTTAAATAATCATAAATATGAATGCGAGTATAAAAAAAATTCATGCAAATTAAACTAAGTTCTAATAGTCTGATGAAAATTGATAAAGGAAATAAACTGGAAGTATCATTCACAGCCAGCTCACTTTAAGGAACCATTAAAACTTAGTTCAACATATGTAATTTTTCTTTATATATTTCAATTTATATTTTTCATTTATTTTCTTTAGCTGATGATTGATTTTGTCCTCAAAATGTTCATATAAATGCTCAGGAAATATTAAGAATTTTATTTTTCACTTTTAGTTTCCTTAAGAGAGTTCAAATGTAACCTAAAATCAGAAATTCAGAACATGATTATGAGAGCAAAATATAATTGCATACGATTTCAAGACAAAACTTTTCAGACTTAATCCAGTAGCATAAAAAAGAATACACAGAATGCAGTTAAAATTGAAAATGTTTTGAAAATATGGTGCCAGACAGTCCACAGACTCCCAACAAATAATGACAGTCTTGAAGGAAATGACTGCAAAATTAGTTTGAGCTGCGACAGATAAGTTTTGAGCGTATATTATAATTTTCTCATCCCATAAAAATCAAGCATATCACCAAGCTGATGAGAAAAAAAGTAACTTGTATGAAAAAAGTAGAATTTTCGCATTTTTTGTAATAAGTTTAGGTAATATTTAACATTTGACATATATAAAGCAGAGTTATTCTTCAAGAAGCAGATAAACCAACACAATAATGAATTAAATCTTAAAAATAAAACAAGCATTCTAGTCCAAATATAATTCTAGTATAAGCTTAGCAACTGAAACTTACATTTCAAGAGATGGCTATACAAAAGATGACAACATTTGTATGAATTTTTTACAACCTACACCTACATAACCTATTTGAAATTTTGACATAAAATACTTCCTAACAATACAATCCTAAACTGAAGCATACCGCAGTTTTCAAATATCCTTGTGTCTCAGCTCATTCTACATCAGGCACAACTAAATTTACATTCAGTTATCCTAGATTCACACAATAGAACAAATACCAGACACAAGTCTGGTAAAGAAATTGGCTAACAAATGAAGACTTATCATTATAAAGATTACTTTGTGTGAAAATACACAAGGTGTGTTCCCCCACAGGACCCACTACACATAGAAACAGCAAGTTAAAAAAGATGATGTAATAAATGTAAAAAATTATCAGCAAAAAAAGCATGTAAATGGAAAAAATAATGAGGGTATGAAAAGATAGAAGTCCTGAAGGCCTAGCTAGAGCTGAGAAAAGCTAACAGGGTCCCCCACGAGAAACCAGCCTCCATAGCATAAAATGGACAAACCTAAAACCTTAATTAACCTAAACCTATTGCCCATCCTTTGGGTGTGGTCATTATGAATACTCGGTCTAATACTTGCATATTGGAATTTACAAATTCAGTAGCTGGGCAGAGGATTCATATGTGAAGGATGTACAGTCACACCCGAAATTATTTAATCACCTGTATTATTGTTGAATCTATTGGACTAAGTTTTTCAATAGGGTACTTTTCTTAGCAATGCTTTTATGAAAAGTTTTCATGCTGTTATAGAATTATAAAATAAAAAATGAGAATTTTTGAAAAAATACATTTCAAAGGAACAATGAACGATATTAGCAAAGGAACCATGTTCACATTATTTGCTTTCCATCTCAAAAATTTGTTGGTAAGTTTTCCTTTTAAGACAGCCTCCAGACATTTTCTGTAGTTCACCGTTTCTTGCAGACACCAAAAGAAATCGTAGACCACCCATCTTTCTACCATGTCCTCTAATTCTTAAAGATTCATGGGTTTCCTGGTTGATAAAGTGAAATGAAGCATTTCATGGATGGCAACGTTGAGTAAACTTATTGAAATGCTCAAGAATAAGTTGGATTATCTGCAATATTAAATTAAATTCACATATTAGTCGTACAACATCGCTTTCTTACACTATAGATGTTTTACAGTAGGTTGAGATGGTTAAAAATAAATATGAAACTGCTTCATTTTCTATTATTGTTCACTATCTTTTATAAATTCTTTCAGAAACTTTCATTTTTTATTTCATTTCAAAAAACCTACGAAAGTTTTGGTATAAGCATTGCTAAAATAAAGAAGCCCACTGAAGGATACATTGAAATAAATTTAAAAATAATAAAAGAGTATGAATAATTCTAGCCATAATTATACCTATGCCTACTTTTGTAACAAAACTAAGAAAGACTACTGATCACTTCTTGAAGCCCCATATACACAGTATGACGAAATAATTTAAACTCTGCTCGAACAGTTCAAAATAGCAAGAAGAATGATTCTTAGATGCCTGGGAGTGTGTGAGGTAAAGTTATTTTTTTCATTAAATAAACTAGGCATTTAAAACCTTTCTTCACTTTTGTTCATTATCTTTCTTTCCAGTCAATTTACTAATATAATTTATTTTTCTAGTTAATATAACAGTTCTGAGAGACACTAGTTACTATTAACATCTTTTTAAAGAAGAGAGCAAACAGATGTCAAAAAAAAATTCAATTTCATGATTCAGTTTCTGAGTACTGCCCAAAAATACATATCTCGACAAATAATTTAACTTTTGCTGCCTCTCTGGTAAAAAACTTAGATTTTAGAGTACTTTTAGAGTACTAATGCTAACACTAAATGTATTAGGTTAAATCATTAGTCAACTTTCAGTTGTTGAAATAAAATAAAAATTATGCATTATGAACTTTAAAAGTTTGCAACTTCAAACGATTTTTGCTGGTTTAGAAAGAAGGCTGATCAGTTTTTTATTCTAGCAGTGACATAGAGCGCACAATAATTAAAACTAAAAAAGTTCAAAAAGTTTTGCTACATGTAAACCAACATCACCGCACTATAATCGACAGAGTTTATCACCTGCAATCAGGAACTAAACGTCGACTTACTGTCGTCAACAGCTGCGACACGTGTATAAAACTACAAAAGTACCCCGCATTGATCAATATAAAAGATGCATACTTCATTATAATGTAATATTACATTAAACAAAAATCATGCAAAGAATGTTGGCCTTGTGCTGGTCTGGTCGACCCATCCAACTTTGGCCTGATCAACTATAAACACAAAACATTACAGAAATCATTTTCATGTTTTGCTCACTCTGAAGTGTTACGAATAGCAAAAAAAGTTTCGTAGATTAAATGATTTGTGTCAATTTCTTAAAACAAGAAGCAGCTCGAATTACTTTTGAGGGATTAACACAGACTGGCAAGAGATGACTTACAACAACAAAATCATTTAGAATTAATTAATTTTCCTGCTAGTTTTCCTACAATCATATATATATACTGTGTATATATGCATACTTCTATGGACATTCAATGTATATTCACAACGATCAAAGATTTCAACCTTGAAAGTGATTTAAAAAGTTGAGGGAAGAGACGACAAAATTGAAGTCAGGACAACTAGTAATTGATTCTTATGCAATTTAAAAATCAAATCGTGTCTCCATTAAGTGAATAGTGAACGAGTGTTATAAAACAAGACTAAACAAGACCGTATAGTAACAATTGCTTCACTTAAAGCACAGTGTCGTCCTTTTTCACCTTTTACAAATGTGAAAGAAACTTGGCAAACTTTTCTAACTCTTTAATGCAGGTATACAGGGCGCTATGACAAAAATAAATACCACAGTTTTTTGCTAAGGTTTAGAACTCATCCAAACTCAGGCAGCAGGTAAATTGATTCATCATAATTGACTGATAATACAACATTATAGCTTGTACAGGGTGACATAGAAATAAGCTAGCTGAAGGTAAACTCTTGTAGTTCAAAAATTAAATAGCATAGAAAAGCAAAACAAAATCCAACAGAAAGTATACAATTTCTAATTTCATTTCATTACATAGATATCGCGATTACTTTATAACTTATAGTTGCTATTATTATTCTACAAGAAACTGGATATTCTGGAAATAACACATCTCACATCGATCTAACTTCCCACGGCCAGCTCTATCTCCTCACCTTTCCCCTCTATATTATTTCCCCGATGATCCACCAAGAACAAGGTCTTCAAGGCTGAAACAGACATCAAGGCCCTTGAGAACGCTATCCGAAACTCCTATTCGATCGAAAACATGCTTGCAGTAACCGCAAATTTTCAAAAACGGGTTAATCGATGTATTGAACAGGATAGCCACTTAATAAAAAAATTAAACTTCAGATTTTATTCTTCTTGTGGCATTTATTTTGTCTTTCTACACTACGTACTTTTTCAGATATAAGCGTTTCCTTTTGAAAAAGATTTTCTATGTAGGTCATCCTGAATCCGCTGAGATACGGGTACAGAATAGCAAATTTGACCTGCTGTCTTGAAAAAAGGGTCGGCTGCGGGTATGAGAAACAAACTAAAATGTGAGAGGAGACAGAAGAGCTGCCAGACGCGCAGCAAAAGCTGCTATAAAATCGGATCCAAAAGGTGTCTTCTGACTGCAGAAGGGTGATAGTACTGAAACACAGTAGACATTTTTTATTGCTAAGATACTTAATAGATTATTTCCTAATTTGGAACACAAAGAGAGCTACACTACAACATAAAAAATTAACCAAATATGAAAAAAACAAACTACTATGAAACAGAACTGGAAGAACCCTATCAAGTACAATAAATATGACATTATTTGTGATCAAATACCCACCTCATATTTGATCATACTCGAAGGAATTGTTGAGAAATCCTTAGGTAGTATCGTAACTCGCTCTGCCAAACCATTTAACCGCAAGAAGTCCAGTAAGAGGCGACGACTTTGCTGAATTGATTCGTGAATGTAGACATGATGCACATCTAGAAGAAATAAGATTTTTATCAAACATAAATTAAAGGAAACTTGTAGAAAAATATAGTTGACCAACGCAAGAGACAATAATAGTGCACATATGTAAAGCCAGGACTACACACATGGTTTTGATTCATGTGTGTTGGGTGCACGACACTGCAACGAACTTTCTCCCAACTGCATGTCGTGTACCTCCCAATTTACAAGTGACAACGGTATAAGCATTTGATATGACTGGTATTCTTGTCAAGAAAATCAGCAGCACTGTATAAGACATGATGAAACATAAATTAATCCTGAGTCCATCCACCCATTGGGGATGACATTTATCACATTTTTCTTAGTCATATTTTACTAAACCGGACCTTTGCGTAGAGTTTAGAGCAAACCAATCTTTCATGCATGCTACTCCTTTCTGCTAATCACCAACACATCGAAATCAGAACCAATTTGTAATATGCCATTGAAAAAACTGTCAGCTGTTGGGTTACTATCTAAGCGCATCTTATGAGGAAAGTAAAAAATAGAAAGAGTAAAGTAGTGAAAAGGCATCATCTAATAAACAATTCCCTACAGGAAATACGATACCGCAAGGAAGGTTCCTGCTTCAAGTGAGGATGACCAGTGTACACACTCTAGTCCTGAGACGAAGTCGAGGACAATGCAGAGAAATAGTGAGGTCACTGAGCATAAGCACTTCTACTACTTGAAATGAACATTTCAAAATAAACAGCAAATCTACAAATGAGAAAGTTTTCAGACGAGTTAACAATTATAGCCAAGAGCAGTGTCATTACATCAATCCTGCACCAGAGTCACAAGGGCGGATTCCTACACAAAGGCAAGAAACATTTTCAGGGGACAACAACACAAAAAGAAAAAAACGTCAGTTGCAATGGCATTCATTGAAGATGTAAGTGAACAAATTAAAAATGGTAAAACTAAAACAAGCAGACCGAATTATAATAATTATTTATGAGTTCTCTTACTGTCAGTGAAAATGAACTGAAGGAAAAGCTTAACAATTTTTAATGATCATGATGAAAATTTCAAATATGAAAGGTACATATGTTACACACTTTGCTCATATGTGTGCTTGAGAGCATTAGCCACTAAAGGTCCCCACCACATACTGCTAACTAGTCCTACTCAAAATTCCACTCACTAACGAGTGACGCGCGCAAAGCAAAAAAATGGTTTGCATCACCAGCAACCACTCAAATTCAACTCATTGACAGGGGTTAGGAGTCACTTTCATCCAAAGCTGGCCCTCGCAGGCCCCTCACCTCACAAGGCACTACCTGTTCAGCACCCAAGGTCTGCCACTCTACTCACTGGCATGTGATGCGAGGCGCCCCACTAAGAAAACATTGGAGGCGTCGCCCAACACGAGCCATGCACAAGGCCGATGTTGAGTCAGAGCTGAGTCCAACACTGAGCTCAGCACTGCAACATAATTTTTGTAAGATGGTTGGGAAAGAAAGGTTGAACACAGAGTTTATTAAAAGTAGTCCCTGCACGTAAAATCATTGTATAAGGCGTGCTATTCAAGTACCGTTTCGATATTGTAAAAAACAAGATCATTTTTTAACAACTTAATTTTACCGAATAGCTTGGACTTGAATCTATGTTTTTCTATGTTTCAACACAATGTCTCTTTATTTTAATTCTATCTTTACATCACATGGCCAACTTTTGTATCCAATTCTTACAAACGCACATTCTATAAATTCAGATTTGCAAGAGACTCGAAATTGGCCAAAATTCATCAACAGATCATCAAAGTGAATAGAATACTTGCAATACAATGTCAAAAAAGTGATTAGATTATTTAGCGTGGCCATACAGAACGTCTACGTTTTGCTTCTCGGGAGCTCATTGAATACAGAACGTCATAATATTACAAGGCTAGAAACAACTTCGTTGCCCTCGGTAGGGTCCTCCCCAGCGATCACTTGTTATTGCTTAAAAAAGCACCTTTGCAGTCAGCGTTTCGGTGATGATGCCCAAAGGGCTGCAATGCAACACTTAGCAGATTAGGAGGTAGATTTCTATGAAGATAAGGTACAAAAACTAGTCATATGATACAATAAGGGGTTCAATATTGGCAAAAATGTAGAAATCTATATTTTTACTCAGGTTATCATAGAAAAATGAAATTGTTAAAAAAATGGCATTTAAAAAATCAGAGAGGAACTTACTTGAAAATACACCTCGTTAAGCAAGAATCTGAAATAGCAAGGAAATTTTTTGCTGATGCTGAATGAGCTGAATAGAGATAAAGTTGACCATAAAAATCGTATCTTTCAAGCAAAGTTTAACTGCTAATTTGATTTCATGAAGGTTTGCAGTCTCATAATAAAATGAGAGTATGACGTATGACCTGCATAAACAAAAACAAAAAAAAACAAGCAGTACCTCTGCTTTTACTCTAGTCTGTTTGTCGCTATTACAAATAAATATATAGTACACTAGTACACATGAGTTATGAACTTCAAAAGCAAATACAAGCAGTTGTTACTACTACTTTGGTTATAGAAGATGCTATTTATTCTGTTGTCTGTCCTAGGTACACAGTTAAAATGATCCCTCGCTGGCAATAATATTTTCAAACTAAATGTTTCAGTAAACAAAATAATTATGCAAAGCATCATAACCATAAAATTCAACAGTAGAGAACAACAATGTTTGCTGTGAACTACCATGCCGACAGAAAGAATTGGGTTGCATCGACGCTCCCTTCATTAAAATTTTAAACTGAAGCATTTCTAACATATTTGAAATATAGGACAAAAATAGATCATTACAACAGATGGCATGGGAACATGTATGCGAGTTTTTGCCCATCAAAACTTAAGATATTTAACAAATAAAACGTCAGGCAAGCGAGCAAAAAGGGGGGATGAACAAGCCCTACCATCAAGACGCTCCGAGTCCGCCAGCTGCAGCAAACGCGTGCGGGGGTTGACGATGTGCTGCCCGCACGTGCAATGCGGGGCTGCGGGACGCACTCTGTCCTCTCTGTAAAACAAATTCTTGTTTAAAGAAAAAACAAATTAGGTAAACAAAATTTATCAGAGCAATACAAGAAGCTTTGTAAGTGCTCTGACGTAGAACGCACAAACATTAACCCTCAAACAAAAGTGATAAATGTGTTTAATAGGATTTATCAGGTTCATGAGAGACCTGGCAACCTATTTTCTTTCAAAATATAGTAAGAAAAAATCCTATCTATCTACAGTCATCCCTCAGTTATCGCGGTTAATGGGGACCAGAACTGGCCACGATAAGTGAAAAATCGCAAAGTAGTGTCACCCTCTCATTTTCAACATACATAATTTTTTGTGTGTGTATAATAGCAATAAGTGTAAATGAAACCATATAAGTGCATATATTACCATTAGAACACCACTCAAACATTGATTTGAATGAGCGCGGTCGTCTTCACTGGGTGTAAACGTCTAGGCCAATCAGCTTGCGAGATTCCCGAGTTGGGAGGGATATCAAATGGCGGGCTGCTAGCCAGCCAGTCAGAGACGTGGATTTTGAATTGGTAGCCACTCCTTGCTTTCTGCTAGCGCGCAGGCTACTTTCGTGCCAGAATTCCTCAATTTTGAGATTTTGACATTTTTTAACAATCCGTGATATACTGAGGCCGCGATAAATGAACTGCGAAGTAGCAAGGGATGACTGTATTCTCTTGACTTTAAAATTACTCGAGAATAAAATTATGTACCAAATTATAGGTTCATTTTTTCTATACCAGGCTGTCATGCCTGGTTTTTCATTCCAGGGTTAATGATAAAAATTACACAATAGAACTTCTCTCACCCTTGACTGAGTGTCAACCACATGCTATAGTCGTCCCTAGCAGCATTGAGCGTGAGAGACCTTGAGCTGCCATCTTTAGCATCTTTAGCCAGAGTGATGAAAGGAGATGGTAAATGATAGACAGCCTGCATCCAGTGGTCCCGCCATGCATAGCTGCTGTTGGTTTCTGCCCAGTGAGGGGCACAAGACAAAACAATATCACCTTTCTGGTCCATGATCAAATGCCACCACATTACCACTGCATGGCATTCAATCTGTTCCTCATTGTGACAATTAGGAACAAAATCCACGTGAGCAGTGTTGGATCGGGCGAGAGGAATATCACGACCACTCCAGTCAAATGTAAAGATGCAAAGGGGTTCTGAGACCAGAGTGAACAGGTCAGAAGATAGCTGGGATAATTGGAGATCGTGGAGACTGGTAGACCCAGGGCAGGCGGCGAGCCATGAAGGAAGCTGGAACTCGGCACAACGCGCAGGCTTCCGGCGGTAGGGAGTGTTGGACGACGCTAAAAACTCTGAGCTCACTACCTGGGCGAAAACTCGCGCCCCCGAAGGAACGAGCACAGCATCTTCCTGTCATCATAGAAACCACAGGTTGTGTGAATACAGTTGGTCAAGCAGTAACCCATACTAATAACTGAGAAGTCCGTGATACACAACCAAAAATAAGCACTACAAAGGCCACATTGGAGACACCAAAAAGGCATTAGTTGCTACAACTATTCCTCACTTCATTATACTTTATTTTCCTTTACTTAGCTTAGATGAACCTCACATGGACCAACTGCTTTAGCTGCAAAGTTATATGTTTAACAGTTTTAATTGTTAGTATATAAAACGCATATGTATCCTAGTGAAATAAAAGTATGTCGTCAGTGACGGTGAGCATCTCAAAAAACAATAACACTAAAAATTAAGCACATAATTAGAAAGAGATGAGTAGCATGAAATAACCCACCAGAGAAAACACTTCCAGTAGCACACATTGGTGATAATAAACAAAATCTAAGATCCTTGGCAGAGCATGGAATATCCAAGGCATGCAGTAAAGCTTTAGAATACTTAAGAATCCTACAAAGAAAATGTTGATCAAGTTTCTAAAAGTTTAAATGGTCTATGTGATGCATATCATACCAAATCCTAATCAGCTAATTTGTGGAATAAATCTAAAAAATTCAACTTTCACAATTCAATTTAATTAACTGTTGAGGCTTTAATCCAGTCTCACAAGATCCATTCTTATATACCAATATATATACATGCCATTCATAGACACAGATATGGAGACAGAAAAATTTGCTGGGTCCAGTACCAGAATTACGATTTTGTTGGACCTTGGTTCCAGCTGTGACTACACATGTTTCTTTAAATTCTATTTTATTGTTCGTCTCAAAAATCCTAGACAATTAATGATGTATCGAATAATAATAATACAATGTTTGCAAACTCATCACAAATCACAACTAACATGCATAGACATTCATCTGCTTGGTTACTTACTGATTATAACATGTTTGGCATAGTTGTTTCCCTTCACAACAGTACATTTGAAATGACTGTTCTCATATTTTTTTTCTTGCTTGAATGATGAATGTAGATCAGTTTTGCTGATGCAGATCAACAGTTTTTAGTAAATACCTATGCATACATAACAAAAAAGTCAAGTAAAAAATGCTTATATACTTCATAATGGTTAGAAAATATTTTACAACGTCCAAATTAAAGAGACTATGCTTTGCAATTAAAAATAGGGCAAGAATATTTTAATTCTGATACTGATTTAGATAGAACTAATAATTCTCAATTTTACAAATTCTTCATGTAGCGACGAAGTACTCACTATTCCTAGCTTAGAATGGAAACTACAATGCAGTAGCTGTCAAAATACAAGGGACAATACAACATTTAATACTGTATTACTTAAAATTTGTGGTATGAATCTTGTCAAATTTCTATAAATAATGGATGAAAAATATGTAAGTACTAACTACATAGAATACCAAATTCTATGAATACATTAAGAATGCATAGATATTTTTAATGGTAGTTTTTAGAAAAACTTGGAATTAAATTAAAAGAAATAAAACTTCAAAGCTTGCCTTGAATAAAAGTTGAGGAAAAAACAAAAATTTTCTTCTTTCATGACTGCTGTAAAAGGCTAAATTTACATTAGGAATTACCAATGAAAGTACGAATTTGTTGAACCAAATACTAAATATATTACAGCATCAACATGTAAAGTTCTGTCTCTCCAAAAAACTCATTTTGGTTTATCCGAGGAAAAAAATCAACTTTAGAAATAGTGGACAGTTTGTGGGTTAAAAAGTGCTGTGAACCTCATAATAAGTCAATTTAGTAAGTATAACACATTGCACATTGAAACGAGATGACCTGAAGATGGTTAAAGTGTCTTTAAAAGATCATTTTGATGCAGCTGCTTCAACTGCTTGTAAATTTACTGAACAAGCAAGAAAGAATAAATCAACGAGAAAAGTTTCTCTACAATTACAACAAACAAGATTAACTGCTCATATTGTAGCACTCAAACCTTTGATTTCAAATAAAAACAAAGTCTTATTTAGATTTTGTGCAAAAGAATATTATCTGAAGAGATGGGCATTATGATCAAGTTCACTTCAGAAATGCATAAAAAATTTAACTTCCTTGGATCTGAAGGTTAAACACATAAGTGCAGAAAAAAATGAAAGACCAACCTTTCAATGCACTAAAAAGGACAGCCAAATTTGGTGGTGGTAGTGTGATGGTTTGAGGTACAATTTCCTCAGCGGGTGTTGATCTCATAGTTTGTTTGCTTTGATATATCAGTGCTATGGTCAATAAAAAAAAATTCAGCAAAATGTAATCTAAACTTACGTCTTGTTTCTGTTCAATATCTGTTTTCATGCAGGACAATGAACCTTCTCATAATGCATAGACATAGACAACCTTTATTGAACAAGCATGTATTGCATTGATGGGTTGTCAGCACAAAGTCTCAATCAGAAATCAGTAGAGAATGTTTGAAAGTTAATTTGGAAAAATATGACAGAATCAAAATTGGCAAAATCAAAATCACTTATAGGATTTACTGAATGGAGAATGTGAAGAAATAACCAGTGTATTGCGAGAAGCTTTTTGAATCATGAGGGCAAAGATGCAGTGATGTCATTGAAGAATTGTTCACTAAATATTAGAAGGTTGTAGCTAATTTCTACTAACTCATAATATTTATGATCTGTCATCTTTAAACGTAGGCAAATTATGTTTCTTTTCATAAAAATCCACGCATTTAAAAAATGCTATTACACAGACAAACTTTACACATACAATATACATATATATTGATTATATTAATTCTTTGTTAAAAATTCACCAAGATTCATGCAATAAATTTTGAGTAATACACTATTAATCTTTGTTACTGTCCCTTATACTTAAACAGCTACTGTTTTCATTGTAAAATTCAAGTCCGGAGTCAGGCAAAGAGCTGCCATCAATTTAAAGTTCGTGTTTCTGGCTAAAATATGTCAGCTCCAGCGTGTCAGGCTCTCAATTCCCACTTCTAAGAACAGATATATACCCAACACCTAAAGCTTGCAACTTTTGAAACTTTTTAAAATTTTGAAGTAGTGCTGCTGATTTCAGTAGCAAGATTTAAATCTACATTTTAGAGCAAAAAATGTACACCTTTACATGTATTAAAATGAATCTATTCAATTTTAACATCAAAAAATGCACTACTAAGATGTTAAAAGATTTCACACAAACAGATTTAGAGTTTTATCATGGTTGTTCAACTTACTGACAAAACAAATCACTAGGGCCATCAGCAAGAATTGAGAGTAAAAATACAATGTAGAGTTAAATTTCTCACCAAGGCCAATGAAAAGGCAAGCCACAAATCTAATGTTCAAAAATGTTCACAATTATTCACACATACTGCTTCAGAAACACATTTATTTTGAAAGGAATGTATTAATTTTCTACAAATTGTGACTTCAACCTCAGTGTGACTAAATTAGCAATCACATCCTTCAATATCATAACTAAAGTCACACACCGTAAGCAAGTGCTGTCTGGCATGGTCGTAAGTACCGATGGCCCCTTCGCCGATGAGCTCCGTGTCAAATAGCTCAGCTACCAGAAGGTTGGCACGCTCGGGTAAGTCCTCGCCCACCACAAGCTCAGTGGACCGCTTGTGCACCACACACACCTAAGTGCATAAAATAGGTACGTCATGGTTACAATTTGTGGGCAAAAATGCTGACTCATGACTAGAAATATTTATAAATAAACTTCCTATACTCCCGCTTCAACGTCCTTAAACAACGATACCCAGAGTATTCCAATATTACACACCCAAAAAGATGCTCAAGTACCTGAACATGTTTCAGTTGTACTAAAAAAACATACCTCAGGAAGGGGAATGATAAATTGTTGTCATACACAATGAAATGTTATATTTTATTAATTATTATTTCTACAGAACGAAAAAACTGAATAAATTAGTAGCACAGAACATGTGGCAATTGTCATATGGTCACCTTACGCAAGACAGTTGTCACATGTTCTGTGCTACTAATTTTTTTTTTTTTATTGACAGCCTGAATGCAATTCGGTTGTTATAGTATTAATAATGGTACTTAAATGTCAAAATTGTTGCCACCTCCTGCAACATCAGCGCTCCAAGAGTGAAAACTGGGGTTTAAAAGAATTTCCTATGTATGATAGTCTTTGAAAGTGTTAATGGCTTGATGTTAAAACCCTGGTCTACTCTAAAATTTTAAATGAAGTTTTCAAGGTCTACCTCTTATGTGTCTCATTCTAAATTTCTGTACTGTACCTTCAAGAATCTAACAACTTGCTATTCTGTGTATGAAAACAAGCACAACTTATTACTATATTGCTATAATTGTACATTATAATTTATTAATTTGCACTCAGATAACTTGACAGCAACGTGTCATCAATAATGCACCTTCTATCCTCATGCTAAAGCACGTAATTTTTTTTAACTTTTTCATCAGTTCTAGACACAAAGACCAGCCCATGCATTGAACATAATTCGAACATAATAGCCTCTACAATCTTCTATATTATTATTATTATTGGGGTTAGACGCAATGCACCGGCCTCGAGGGCTATACCGCATCGAAAGAGTAGGGACCATTTAGTATGGACTTAGGAGAACGGGGAATCTATGCACAGGGTGTGTTCCCACACAAGATCCCCTGCGCATAGAAACAGCAAGTTGAGAAGGAAGAGGAAGAAACGACAAATAAGAAATAGCGAAGAAGGAATGAAAACGGAAGGAAGCAAAGTGGGCACGAAAGATAGAAGTCCCAAAGGCCTATCTAAAGCTGGGGTAGCCTAGCGGTGCTCCCCTGGGGGCGCTAGTCCCCATAGCATAGGATAGACAAACCTAACTAACCTACCTCTATTGCCTATGGCCTATCCTATGCCCCCTGAGGGGACAATCTTCTATAAAAATATCACCACAATGAAAATGAGATTGACACTCTCACATTTTTTTTTTCAACACATGTTCTTTACAAGCTGAAGACAACAAATCCACCATGTCTGATGCACTCCCAGCACTGCCTACTGTTCTCGATTATCAGCCATTTAGAAAAAATGTGCGTGTTCACAAAACTCACTCATCAGTTTAGAAATCAACTTCATTTATTGCTATGATCACCTTCTGACAAAAAATTCTAAATCAGAAAATTTTTAAGCATTTGTACACGTGTCCCAAATTACTTAATATGTTAGGTAATTCAGGATGCTACCTCATATTCTACAATGTGCTACAGTTAAGACCTAAATTTTGTCTTGTATAACATTTCATAGCCACAAATACTTACAAAAATATTTAATATGAAGCAAAATCATAAATAAGTTATAAACAGAGAATTTCAAAAAGCATCCGCAATAGCCTATTGTGACAGTATGATGACTAATGGCAGAAGAAAATGAAGTAAGGAAACATAAGTACTTCAGGAACAAGGATCGAAGCATCTCTAGTTCTCACGCCTATGCCATCCTCGACTGTAGTAAAGCTGCTCTTTTTGATACCTATTGCTCTTCATCATGGCGCACAAGACAGAAACAATGATAAGGAACCTACACCTTACTCCCATCACTATAGAAGAATTGATAGGACGTTTTTTTCAGTTTTATTTGATTACTTCATACATGGTGGCACAGAAAACAAGACACTTTGAGAATGGAATTGTTTGTTTGGTTTTAGCAAATCTTTTAGCCCTTTAATGACTAAATTATCTTGGTGCAAAGGCTACATTTAGCTTTGTTTGAAAAGCTATCTCCAATGAGATGCATTTGTCTTTAAAAAAAACTAGCAGATCCTTATAAAACAGGACTAGATGGTCTACTTGGGGTATTGAAGGGTTAAAAATATTGATAATTATGATAACTATCTTTAAAAATACAAGTTGTAGTAGTTCAATTGCTGTCAAAACATTTTATTAGATTTTTTCTTTTTCTCAATAGATCTCATATTTTTAAATCCCCCTGCATTGATGTCAAAAACTTTTTTTCTAAGTCCTAGGTCATGTTTTCATATCATAGACATGCTGAGTATTTTAAAATCCTAGATATTGCATGATTTTTTTACTGCATTTGCATAGATGGACGACTTTGGTGTCCACATACTGCATTCAGGTGTTCAGGTAACTGTACAAAATGGGGAAAATAATTTTAACCCTTCAACAACTAAATATTTCTTTGATAAAGCTTCTGTCCCAAATATATTTGAGGAAACCTGACAACATGAAGACTTTGCTGGAAACAACTGGTACTGCTTTAAAGCTGCCCAACTGAGTACTTCTATCTTCCCTAAATTTAGACCACAAATCTACTAAAAAGAAGACACTAGTCTAATACATCACACTGAATTTACTGAATGATTGTATAAGCCTAGATGAGTAAGAACAGGCAAGACATGTACCCTAGCTCAGCAGTTCTCGAGGGAGAAATTAGCCAGCAGGAATTACCACTTGGGTATCTATTATCACACTACTTATAATGACCTACAAATAAAACACCTTAGGTGCCAACCGAGTCAAATATGGTAAACTTCTTTTGTTTCCAGGATGCAGTCAAATTTCAAGTCATTAAGAAGGCACACTCTGAAATTACATTTGACTTGACAGAATACCTCATGAATGAAAAATTTTTTCATCGGAAATGTTTCCCTGGTCTCCGAGTTTTAATTTATGAGGTTAGCTATGTCTCATTTTTTCACAATGTCAAAATCTCATACTTATTTGCACTACATCCTTAGCAGAGCTGGAATAAACCAATAGGTAGTTGGATTTTGGATTAAAGTAGATATTGGGATTCATTGAGTAATAGTACTTCACTATGGTAAGAATTAGGTTTTTTACTTTTTCGTCTCTAAGGGTTAATGGCTACATCATGAAGTGGTGGAAATAAGTATAAATTAAATTGTTAAGAATTTTCTTATCACAACATAAACTTCTCTCAAAATTTGTGTATGGAACATAGATTGTATAGGAATCAGTACAAAGATTCTATTTTATGACATTTCCTAAAAGACATTCTTAAAAAAACTTTTTGAAGGTGGAAATAATTATGCGTTTTTGAAATTTGTAGTTAACATAGTATAAATTTAGTATTTACATTTATTCACTTCTAATTGCACACATTTCAACATTGAACAAATAATATTTTCAAGAGTTTTATTCCAATACCGTTTAATGTAAGACTTCAATATTTCTCTACGTTCAAGTTGACTTCCTTGTTGTAGTCTCTTTCTGACGAAATTCCCCATAAATTTACTACTGAGTTTTTGTTTCCCTTCCATCACACTGACAAAAGCCTGTCCAGACGCAGAAAAAAATCCCTAAATCATAACAGATCTCCCTCCAAATGCTCTGAAAACAGCTGCTCCTTCTTTCTTAAATTATGTCAATAACACTGAGAACCATTGGGCCCATTAAAATGAAACCTTTTCTCATCAGAAAACACCATGGTTTTCCATTACACTGGGGAATACTCATTTTGTTGCATTAAGAGAAA
>VOMN01097842.1:0-28026 GCA_014899125.1 Orchestia grillus | reverse complement strand
GCCCGGGAGCGACGCTTCAATCGACCATCCACGACGGCAATCAACACGAGAGAACAACACGAGATTGTTTCACTAATTACCGCCTCCGTCGAATGAAGGTAATGTTCCTTTTTTATGGTTATTTATCGTACTGCTGCTACTATTCCGTCTACTATTTCATACTGAAATAGAAGTTCCAAGGAATTGGATCAATCAAATGGTATAAAAAGTGGGAGAAAAAACAACTAATGAAATGAAATAGATCCTCTTGATCCCTTGGTTGATACAAGATCAAGTTTTTCAGTGTAATATTGTATTTTTATTGATATTTTCATTTGATATTTTTACTGGTATGATTTGAATATGACTTGGAAACTACTATTATTTCATCCTTTTCATACCAAGCTTTTGTGTTGAAAATTGGGAGGTACGACTCTGCGGTAGTCGGTAGGAAACCAGTGTTTTGTGTTCCGTTCTGGCTTAGCTAAGATGATCCGAATGCATGTGCAGCAACTTCTCTCCACCGAGGCTGAGCTGCAGCGAGCTCGACCATAATACAGGAAAGTGGTGGTAGCGCTGTGCAAACGTGCGA
Source organism: Orchestia grillus (assembly GCA_014899125.1). Lineage (NCBI taxonomy): Eukaryota > Metazoa > Arthropoda > Malacostraca > Amphipoda > Talitridae > Orchestia > Orchestia grillus. The sequence continues at coordinate 27,455 of VOMN01097842.1, read as the reverse complement.
CACCCACCAAGGGCCACTCGACGCCCTCCCCCTGTGGGTAGGGCCGTGCGCTGGGACGCCTCGTACGCTCGACTAAGGGAACGTTTCCAGAGTGCCATGAAAGTCCAGTACTTTCAAATGGACTTCCGTGAGAACCGTTTAATATTTCTTTAAACACTTCATACGTACAACTAAGATGCGCGTTTTCTATAGTATAATTCTCAGTTAAAATTTATTTGCGAGCCACATGCTGTCACTCAAGGAGCCAGATATGGCTCGCGAGGAATAGGTTGACGTCCCCTGGTCTGGTGTGGAGCGTGCGGCGGGTTGTGTACAAACCAAGCAGTCCTTCTCGCATCTTCATGTTGAATCCGACGTTAGAACGCTCGCTCACCGCTGGCACTGGTTATGCCTTTGTAAAATACCTTGCTTGGCATTTGTTTGTCACGAGTAGCGATAGCTGACAGCATAAACCAATTTCCTGGACTCGGTTATCAGTACAAGTCTCCGCATGAGTATCGGTGCTCGATAATCTTCGGAAGTGTTCGTATACAAGTGAAGTTTTTCAACTCTGTACGTTGACAGTTTCCCTTCTCAGAGAAACAGTCGTTTTTAAAACTACCCGTAAAAGATTCTGCCTATTTTACCGCTGAGGATTCCGCTACCAAATTGTGAACCGCGATACCAGGCCGATCGCTTGGCCGGCTGCGCTTTGAGGGAAACGATGTGATTGTGTGCAGGGAATCAAGGTCCTTATTTCCGGGATGGTCGCGGGTGAAGCAGCGCTCTGGGCTAACAGTTAACTCAATTCCGCGGTGTCGTCTGCTCAACACTAAATTAAACTTTTCTCTTTTGATGATTCTTTTCGCTTCGTGAACGCTGAACTTCGAAAATTTGTGTCGTCCGTGCTAACGGTTTTCATTCTATTTAGTTTGTTTTTTAAGCAGTCCTCTCCTCGTACTCCACACCACTGTATGAAACACGCAAGAAATTTGTCAAATTAAATAGCTGAAGAAATTTCATTGTTGTATCCCAAATTTCATTTACTCTGCTCTGTCCGGGATTTTATTCCTATCGCAGCGTCAGGTGTGCGAAGTTCGTATTCGACATCGCGCCCAGATGGCAGGGCTCAACGCTCGTCTGTGCAGCGCCCCATTGCAGCTGCGCTCTGCACGGTTCAGCGCTATGTGGGGAGCAGCTTTGCCAAATTTTTCGCTTCCATGTATTTAACAGTTCACCATCTATTTGTTGAGACCGAGGAGCCAGTACAATGTTTCACTTCCAGTCTCACTCGTCGTCGATCAGTATTGATGGCAACGGTGAAAGAGTCCACGGTGCCATTAGTAGCAGCGCCTTAGTGCCCCTAATGATTCTAATTTAGTAACTCACTCACTGGGGCCCATCCTGGCCCTGGTTGGTGGAGGCATCATCAGTCTTGCGAACAGTACTGCACGGTCTGGTGAGGTGCCCCACAGTCTTGCATGCGCTCTCCCTCAACCCTCACGAGGGCGTAAGCCTTCCCTCGAGCTCCGTCCTCTGTACATCTTGTGCCAGTCTAAACCAATGTCGTTGGAATTTATCACTTATACTTTCATTTTCTTAACCTTTTTTTTTTTAAAATATAAATTTTTTAAATGTTTCATTCTTAAATAATGTAAAATAATATAGTTTTTCTTAAATGATGTATTTTTCCTTGATTGATATACTTTTCCTTAAATGGTGTGCTTTTCCTTAAATGGTGTAGTTTTCCTTAAATGGTGTAGTTTTCCTTAAATGCTGTACTTTTCCTTAAATGCTGTACTTTTCCTTAACTGCTGTACTTTTCCTCAAATGGTGTACTTTTCCTCGAATGGTGTACTTTTCCTTGAATGGTATACTTTTTCTTGAATGGTGTACTTTTCCTAGAATATTGTCTTTTTCTTGAATATTGTCTTTTTCTTGAATATTGTCTTTTACTTGAATATTGTCTTTTACTTAAATATTGTCTTTTTCTTGAATATTGTCTTTTTCTTGAATATTGTCTTTTTCTTAAAACAGTGTATTTTACCTGAGCAAGAGAACGATAATCTTTTCTTCATTCTTAGTAGTTTTTCCTTCCATGCATAGTCTAAGAGAGAGAAAACTCATTAAAAAAATAGATTGTTACATCATGCTCCTTATTAGAAGCTAATTTGGGATGAGTTAATCCTCAAGAGTTAGTTATGTTGTTCATAACTTTCGCTGGTTTGTATAATGCTTCACTACGTGCTGCTCCGGGCAAGAAAGCATTCATTTTTTTTTGTAAATAAACGAGAGCTTGCACATTGCGCCCCTCACCTTATGGGAATTCGAGCAGCGTCTTCGTCTCTGTGGCATCCGTCTTGGCTGCGGGTCTCGGTGTGTAGGCTGGCTACGGGTCTCGGTGTGTAGGCTGAGTGCAGCGCCAAACCTTCTAGCATTATGGCGGCGCATTTGTACTTCGTAAACAAGAACATTTTGTGCGCAGAGAAAAGCTGTGCAGGGCTTCTAAGCTTAATATTCAGAAGTGCTCGTACATGCGCGACGACTCGAGTTCGACCCAAGCACTTCCCGTAACAGCAACAGTAGCAGCTCTGTGTAGCTACTGTTGTGTAACATTTGAGACAGCGTGACACATGTGTTCTTGTGTAGATGAAGTCTTCGATAATTGATTTTACATGCATAGTGTTTGCTTAAATTTTATGATAGAGTAAGTATATATATATATCCAACTTAGATTTATTCCGTTATTGTGTGGGGCCTCTCATGCAAACTAAGGTGGGCTTTCTATCGAATTATAATTTATTCAATTCATCTAATATTCATATATGGCCCTCAAGGTCGTAACGGTGCTGCGAATGCTTCAGGTAGTTCAATTTCAAGTCGTAGCAATAGAACAATAGTGGTTGCATTGGCTGAAGTTATCAGTATGCCATGTCGGTATTCTCGTAGTATTCTTTCCATCGAATTAACTTTTGTTCAACAGAGCAGCTGTATACAGGAGAACACACTCAATGCTGAGGTTGAAAGTCCACTTTTGTACAAACTCCATGTCTCCTATATCTGTTCGGTAACTTTCTTGTGTTGTGAGAGTAATATTTAATTAAGAGCGTAGCTGCGGGACATGCCCCTCATTCTTCTGGGACGGTAAGGTTCTTGGCTTGTCTTGTTTGTGCTTATTATGGCGGCCATCGTCACGATAAACAATCATTGGTGCTCCATTGGCGTTCTCTATACACACGTGCACTCGCAATTTGTTGGGACTTGTTTTACGAGCCGCCTGGTGGGGCGGATTGTAGGCTAGTCCCTGCGGAGCGAGTTTGGTTGCACCCACGCCCCAATTTTGAGTGAACCTTACAATCAATGATGGTTCAGGGGCGACCTTCGTCGGATTGCTATGAATTTCGAATATTGCCAAATTTATTTCCAACTAGTTCATATTGCCCAAATATTCGCGGTACAAACACGCATGACAAGACACCGACAACAATGCCTCTAATGAAAACTTGGGAATTCAAAATCCCAGGATCTCCAGGAGTGAAGAAGTGTGAGAACTGTGCCGCATTGACATTCGCGCTAATTAGAGTAGACATCATTGAACTCTGCTGCCATTAGCGGCTACCGATGGTATTGGCTGGCAAGTGCCGACCCCTGAGCCGTGTGCACTACGCATCCGACTGCCGCAGTTGCTGCTGCTCCGTTGAACGTGTGTCATTTTCATACTTCTTAATAAAAATTATCTCTGGCCCAGCGCTCGCAGTTTCCCGACATTACTGTGATGCGCGTATGACTATCCTACATCACTGTAGAAGACTGCCGTGATCAGCTCCAAATTTAGGTGACGTAAGACCTGCGATGGCGCTGAAGAGACTAGGTGTACTTCCGAGAGCCTGCTGTGCAGCTGCCTCCGTGCCCCGCTGCACGGTCTGCCCGCGGTCACCTGCACGCTGACTTGGTCTCCTCGAACGGGAGAACGGTCGCTAGTCCCTGGAAATGGTGCTCGCATCAAAGGGAGCAGCTCTTATTTAACCTTCTCGCCAATAACAGGCCATTCATGCATCCCGAGCCGCGGGGATTTGCCAATGAGTTAATTAAGAAATTTACCTTTACTTGCGTGGCTCCCATTTGACGGTGGCTTGTTTTGACGTAGCTCGGCTGTGACTAGAGCAAATCGTAGCTAGAATCAGAGCAAAATTTATTGCCTAGTTATATTCGTCAGGCGAATAACATCCTTCAAATTTGAAGAAGATCAAAGGTGAACCACGGGGCATCACTTGTTTGTTTTCCAGGATTTGTTTTTGAAAATGTTTCGTTACTTTGATTTTTGTTGGACAAATAATGCATCAAAGGATATCAATAGAAACTTGAAGGTAAGGTAGCAGCATGTCTGTCGCTTGGAAAATGCACTCCTTCAGCGAGGGCTCACAGCTTCAATAAAAGACGACACGATAGCAGGCTTGAGAGGCCCCGTGATGTGATACGAGTGGTGACGAGGGAGACTGCGACTTTTGTGCCACCTCAGCTGTTTGATGGATGTAGAAATTACTGTTTTCAGAGTGAACTATTGAATAGACTAAGAGGGTTGGAGGGCAGGTGCTCCACACAAAATGAAGCCCGTTAACGAAATGAAGCGCAGGAAATTAAAATAGAATCAAACTATAGCAGAATTAAGCGGCCAAAGTAGGCCGAGTTCATTTATATTCGTCGAGAGCTGCCTATAAGTTTTGTCCAGTGCAAAGTGGAAACTTTTCACTGGATGGGGAACGATAGGGAGCTTCCATTCAAAGTTCTCGTGGACTAATGATGGTAAGCCATGATACAAAGTCTCTGAACTCGTCACAGCTGGGTGACGGCCCCTTCACTCCGATCTCTGTTATATAAAGATACACATCATCGACACTCTCGTGACGGCGGCTGTCTCGAAGCTTCCACGGTGGGCGAGCTCGGTCCAACACCCGCGCCCGAGGGGACGCCTCCTGCTGCGTCAGGACGCCTCCTGCTGCGTCAGGACGCCTCCTGCTGCGCCTCTCAAGTCGGCATGCTGCTGCAGGCGGGGCTCCTGGCGAGATCACGCTCCACACGAGGGCTCCAAACTGGAGTTACGGCTCAGTGGAGTGATGACGGGTCTATGCCCTCCGTGTTAATTTGTCCATCACAAGGATAAGAGGGTTCGCAGGGCTACAGAAAATCAGCCTGGTGTGCGGACGGGAGCTGCGCAATGCAGGCGATCCTCTATATATGACGTGTTGATTTCGAGTGCCAGCTGATTTGTCAAAACTTTAAGCTCTAAGTATTGCAAATATATGCTGCTGATGCAAGAGCACGTATTTCGAACAACTCAATCTAGAAACACAAATCAAACGCTTTTAAAGTGTGTCATACGTCAAAGGTAATTTTTTTACTTTCAACAAAACTGTATACTGTGTTTCAAATGTTATTCGCCCGATGTGAAAGGTGCTCATTGTAAAATTTTGTATTTTCCTCCAATTCAGGTTTTACGACACAAATGAAGGACCAATCGTGAAGTATCGCTGACAGTCGAGGTGTGCACAGCTATGCTGTATATTATTCGCTTAGTTTCTTGCTACAACTATTTCAATTGCTTGCGAGAATTTCTGTGTATAATTAAAGTTTGTTTCAATAAAAGTACCCATAGTATCGATCGAAATGCTAAGCAAACTAATGATTTGCTCTAACCATTTTTCCACAACCAGCTGAATTCGTCCGTGTGTGTTTCAGATTTGAGTGTTCGCATTTTTTATATTTTCGGTGAGTTTCGGAGCCTGAGGAGGCTGGTGGTTATGAGTACACCTGACTGCTGTCGTGCTCTCAAAGGTCGAGTTGTTGATCTATATTATTTCTTTCATTCGTTTATTCATTGTTTTTGTGGTTGCCGTGCATGGAGTGACGTCTACGTCGCCTGCGACGGACTGCCCTAAGCAGGCCGGCAGGCCGTTGTGTTGGCCACTTCTGCTTGTTGCTTAGGGTACCTTGACTTGAGAAGTGCTTGTGGTGAATTTAAACTTAATTTAAACCTTGTTGAATAGTGCGGTGCTATTATTTTTCTAGTATTATCCTAAGCATTGTTAAAGTAGATTTTTATGAGCCGTTGGTTAATTCGAGTTGAATGCATCTCATATGCCGTAGGTATAGCTCTTCTTTTCGTTATAATGGTTCGTCATTTTTATACGATCTCCAGTGTTGCGCATTCGCAGCCCGTACCGCAGTTTGTGTTTAGCCGCGGCCGTAAGTTGCAGAATTTGCTTGCGATCGGCGACTGAACCTGCAACAGAGGCGGCTACCTCTGTTCTCCCGCCCGCAGAGCTGTGAGACGTGTGAAGAACGACGGGGGCTCGCAGTCCCCCTCAACGATGCCCTCAGGGGGCACGGGACTTGCTGTTGGCTTAGCTTTGTCTATCGGATGCTTCAGGGCTCGGGGTCTCCAAGGAGGCACTGTTACGTGGCCCCAGCGATAGATCAGCCTTCCATACTTCTCTATTTCGTGTCCACCAGCATTTGCTTCTTTGCATTTTCATGGTTTCTTCGCTACGTTTTCTCTGCTTCTTCTAAACCTGCCATTTCTATGAACAGGACATTCTGCATGGCAACACTCCCTGCACATAAATTCAACGTTTTCTGTAGTCCATATCAAATGGTTCATTCTCTTCACTCTCTTTTGATCACGTTGCAGGTAAACAGGGAGTTATAAACTAACAAATTATCCGATGTAATCTGATCGAGAGGTTTTGTTATTAATAGAAAGGAAAATTAAAAATTACGAATCATGATAGAATTCTGCACAATTTCAATAGCAGCTGAAGAAGAATATTTGAAGTTGATGACGAAGGAAGGGGCTGAATGGAATTACGGAGACATTAGAAGTTAGCATCGGAATAGCGTTCCGTTTGTGCTCAAGAATCAAAAGTTACGCAAAACTCAAGACGCGCCCCTGAGTGCGGAGCTTGAAAAGTTACGCGCACTGCAAGTTTGTTTCATCTTTATGCAAATTAATTTGGCGATCATTGAAATTAATGAACTTATTAATTATTTAAACAATCAATAAATACTATGTACGAGCACGTATTAAAATGATATACTGAAGAATGTATGGAAAAGTAAGAAGCCAAGGACTTCTTTGCGACTATGGAATTTTTTAAAGCATTTGAGGAACTCCTGGGAGTGGCTGAGCTCGCGGGCCATAAACTGACGTATGTACATAGGTCTGGAGCCGTGTGACCAGAGCGGCTCCCTGCGTAGCGAGATGGTGGAGCAGCTGAGACGGAGCTGGGGAGGCCACCGGGCCTGTTGGGACGCCGCCTGTTTACCCAGGAGTCTGAGATTGGCGGCGCCGTGAGAGGCAGTAAACACAATCCTTGTTGGTGCTCCCCGAGCCTCGCTGCTCTCTCGCAAATTTTGGTAAGGATGTGTCGCCGCCTACCAAAGGAGGATCGCGACTCTTGCGAGGATACCAAATGATGATTTGCCTGCCTAACTCGCGCCGCCATCACTAGGGCTACGGCCCTTTTATGTGTACTCTTTAGATATGGGAACTGCGGTGTTATTAAGGTTGTCTCTCTGCCTTAACACTCAATTTGGACAGGTATATTTACTTTCAACGTGAATTACTTGTAACGTAAAAGGTATTATTTTGGGAATACATACATAAGCATGTTAGAAGAACGACCTCCGAACTTGAAGTGTTCCTATACTTACTGTGAAAGTATCAGCCACCTTTCACATTCGCTTACTGCATTTCAACTACGTAAGAACCTTCATTAGATTGGGAGTGAACAAACAGCAAAAACAACGCACTACATTCCTATGTCACTTTCTGCAGGAATGGTGATAAAATATATTCTATGTTCAGTTTCTAAAGAGCGTCCTTCCTACGATATGTTGCGAGAGCATTGCTTTGTCTAGACTAGAATTAAGTCTAAAATGAAATTCCGGTATGAAAAGCATGATATTCAGGACCAGGGGATATCCCGTCCTCCTAAATTCGTGGCGGTAAACAGGCGAGCAAATTAGCGCCGGTACGTGCCGCAAGGATGCGAGATAGGCCGACTCACAGACGGAGTTCATTCAGGCTTCGTAAATGGTTCTATTAGTTTTCAATTTAAGCTGTGTTTTTCTGCGCTAAATAAGGAGTGACCAGAGGCTTATTAGCTTCCCTCATCATTTATTATATTTCCTAAGGACGGTGATGAGGTTTGATAATATCGGAGGGCTAGAGGGGGTGAGAATGTCACGCGATGTTTGTGCAGAGTTTAGGAGTACACAGGATTACAACTTACCCTTTTGAGCCCAATTGTTTTTTGCGAATAACGAAATATTTTACGTAGTAATGATCATGCAATATAGGAAAGGTATCTGACTATTTTCGTCCACAAATTGAGTATGACATCATGAAGTGATCCATTACTCCCTGATGGAAGCTCTTGAGTTGCATCGTTGGGAGGACCTAATTGAATCGCTCACTAGGTGTTGATTAAGGAATGGAGTGCGACTTCACGACCGTCACTATCGCTTAGGGGCGCCGTCGGATCACAGTTGGTCAGCCCTTCACCCACTGAAACGAAGCTTTATATGGTCCCGTTTCATGAGGATGCTGCTAGTTTTTCGTGTAAAGCGAAGTGCATTCTTACTCCATACGTATTTACTTACATAAGCCTGCTGCTAGTTTCTTCAGCAATGATGCATTCTGCCTTTACGCACCAATAATTTCGTGGTCGTAGTCGACGAAGCCTTGCGTGTAGATCCTACGGGCCTGCGTCGCGTCTGTGGACATCGACGTCAAGTGCCCTTTTGGTCTCAATCCGCTGGTCTAAGCAGCGTGTGACGGCAAGCTCGGCTAGGAAAGAAGACCGGTAGTCAAGGGAAATCCCACGGTCAATTTAATCCCTGAAGCATTGAATGAGTACATATATTGATGTATTTGATCCTACCCCATACTAAGGAGGTGTGCCATGCATTTCTTCTGATCTTCCTGTCAAGAATTAAATGAGCGGTACTATTGAATCGTGTCTTATTTTGAACTAAAAATAGTCCAACATTCAACCAGTAGGCTTGATGTAAGTGTGCTGTATGTAAGCGCAGTTAATGTCCCGCGATGCTTTCCTTCTCCTCGTCGAACTTGTGGTGGCTTGCGAAGCGCACACTGGATGAATATTCCATTGCTGCGCCCCAATGTGGCCTATACAGGGTGGTCGAGGACTGATGGTACCGACTTTGGCGGTAGATATTAAAACTCAAAAGGAGCACTTTTATACAAGTAAAAATCCAAACATTCATCGTTTACGAGGTATCGCATGGTATACGTTGGAGGTCGCTAGGAGAATGTCTTACTCTGCACCGTAGTGTGCGTCGTTCCATTGTGTGCGGGAACAGCTTCTGGGTGAGCACCAGGCCTGCACCGAGGTAGCGACCGGACATTGGGAACACTCGGTTCTAATTCCGATTCCGCAGCAAAATTCAGGTAATCCAAAGAGTTTCCATCACCTACGACTCGGACGACTGCCCCAACTGAGGTACACTCTAATAAACCTTGACATTTGTTATCTCGAATACGATGAATGGTTGGATTTTTACTCATTCTCTAGGAAGTCATTCTTCAAGGTTTTTGACCCTACTGTCAAAGTAGTTGCTAATAGTTTGCGAGACCCTGTACTGCAGGTGACGCTCTGTATCCAAGAGTTATGGTGGAGGTGCTGGGCGACGTTCATGTCATTCTGCCATGCCTGGTGCTGGCTGCGCGCGTTGGAGAGGTGCGAGCGCGGCGTTGTGGCAGTACATGTTCCTGGAACACCTGCTGCGCCAGCTGCCGAGTCAGGCATTCAACTGCAGCGACTCTCACAGATGTGTCTCGCGTCTGCTGGTGTTCGCTGCAACGCTCGTTAGTCCTCATTAACGGCTGCAGACGGACCTAATTAGGCACGCCAACTGGTCTCGCTTGGACTTCTGGTGCCACTGATGTTGTTGGGGTTGGTTTTGGAGCTGCTGTTGGTGTTACTGATTCGTGCTGCTGTTATTGCCGGTCCTACAGCTGCAATTACTGTGGGCCCTACAACTGCAGCCGCTGAGGAGGATGCACTAAAGATGGCTTCATTGCGTTGCCGCGCCTCGAGAACCTGCCGTGTTTTGAGGCGTTGAGGTATTGGCCATCAAGTCTGTTTTGAAGTTTCGCTGGTTTGATGGGAGCTCTGTTTTATTTTCCATGTTTCCCTGAGCGTGGTGGCCATGTCTGCCTCGCTGTGTGTGGTGGCCATGTCTGCCTCGCTGTGTGTGGTGGCCATGTCTGCCTCCCTGAGTGTGGTGCCTCGTATTAGTTTTTCATTTCTTTAGCTGCTCTCACATCTATACAACTTTTTTATATAAATTAAAATGCCTTGCAGAGAATTTTATGGAACAGAAAATTCATGGCCGTTCTGTGCCTTTAATTCCTAGCATGTGTACTATGACTTGTTCAAAGTGTAATATGATACAAGTTAATTTAAGTATCAACATCAAATAGTTGCCAGGATTACCGTTAGTTTATTTTGTCGTTTATTATAGTATTTTTAGTATTGACGTCTCGTCTTTTCACTAGATCTCCTGACTCCTCCGGAGGTGTAGGATGGGTAGTAGGCAAGTTAGGTTTGTCTGCCGTGTGCTACGGGGACTGGTGATGCCGAGCAGGGGGGCACTGTTGGGTGACCTCTGCTAAAGATATGCCTTCAGGACTGTTATCTTCCGTGCCCACTTTCGTTGACACTTTCTGGTTGTCTACCAAGAACGCGGACCATTTGCTCTCATCACAAATATCTGGTGGGATTGGTGCCTGGTGAGCTTGAAGAAGGAGGCTCGGGACTTGAGACCTGTACGAGGATGATCCACGGCAGAACGGCACGACCACGACCTGCGACACAAGGTGACAGCGGCCACTGAACTGCACGAGATGAACATTGAGGTCTTCGAATGGTCATCAGTGACCAGACCTCAATCCAATGGGAAATTTGGGGTGGGAGCGCAATTTTCTCGTTCGTGCAAGACATCCAAGAAACACTGACGAGCAGGAAACGATCTGCGTTGAAGAGTAGACCTAAATTCCCCTCGATATTTATAAGGACTTAGTGAAAAAGGCAACAAAACATTTGGTGAATGTAATTCACCAGATAGAATATACGATTAATTTTTTTGAAAGCTTATTCGGTATGATAAATCTTTCATTCCGTTTTTCTAGTAATGTTTGTAAATACTTTGTTTCATATAAAAGTCTTGTAGTTTACTGCCCTTTTCACATTGAAACAATTGTTGAAAAGTAAGTACGAGTTTCATCACCGTGTAATGCACTCTTTTGAGGTATGGCAAAAAATGGAGCTCTAACGTGAAGGTCCGGAAACTTTCGGCAGGCGCTGCACTCCGCAAAAGTCTGCGGTATTGTAAATGAATGTTTCACTTACTCTATCCTATAATTTTACGAGTCGACTCAAAAATGTACAAAAATCAAGTAAAAACGACGAATATTTATAGCGTTGGGACCAAATGCTATCTAATTAAACATAATTTATTGTTGCAGGTCGTTAACTCAAATGTGGCTGTGGTTGAATATGTGAGCAATATGACTCCGTAAGATTGAACTACTTTTTTTTACCTGAAATTACGCCTCATTACGGGAAGGACACTCAAAGCACTGCTGCATGCTCTCCTATGCAGCATCCCATGCTACAAAGCTCAAAGCGCCACATGAATCAAATAGCCAAACCCTCGCATCCCACCTTCCATTGCAGCAGTGAGCCAAAAAATAAAAGCCGACACTCGCAGGTGTATGAAGATTCTCCGTGAACCACGACATTCAATTTCAATTTGTGCGAAAGAAATCATCAATTCACATCTGTCTTCCCCGTGAGCACCATTTTCCAGGGTAACGGCCGCCTGCCGCACCGCAGCTTTGGTTCCTCACGGTCACAACGCATTCTTTTGGCCTTGCAGCGTATCTCGAAATTGGTTTTGGACTCTTTAACTTCTAAATTAGGACTACGCCGTGCAACTAAATTTCACTCGTCTTGTTTCTGGGTTACAACCATGATATCCCATTTCTTCGTTGCTGAACAAAAAAAAAAAAATAATGCTTAAGCTTTACTGTTGGGGTAAAGTCAATGAACTTCATAGTTCTCCTTCGTTCATTATAATGCCGGTAATAAGAGTAATGTACGTATAATTCAAAAGCGTAGTTTCATAGCAATAATGGGCATTTGCTGCTGTTTTGCATTCGAAGTTAGGAAATAGCCTCAATCGCTATGACTGACATAACATTACACAGCGTTACCTGACGCAATGATGCCATGCACTGCCTCAGTTGAGGGCCTCGATGAGCGCCAACCTACTCGCATGAACCGTTAGCTGGCGCTCTGAGTTTGGTCGCGCGAGCTCCTTCGTGACTTGGCAAGTGCAGCGCAGTGCCGTAATTTCTGAGTCGTACTTTCCTGGCCGGCTTGGAGCAGCTCAGCGGGCAGCGACGTGCTGGGAGATGTGTTCTCGCTTACAACACTTGCTCCTCCCAGCGGACTCGGTGAACGATCTCACGGATTTCGACTCGAGCTCCTCATACTCAAGTAAATCCAGCAGCGTCGCTTTTTGTATCTATTCATGTCAACTCACATAAAACTTATAAATTTTTCAACAGCGTTTTCTCTCGCAGCTCATTGTGCTCGAGGTCTTCGAGAAGAGATTCCTGCTCTGGATTTTATCTTGGAATTGTTTGCTTACCTCAAATGAAAGCGTTTGCTTGTATTCATGCGATAAAAAGTGGTGAAATATCCTGACGTAAGAGACTGTTGATTAAACTTCGAGTTGCCCGCTTTCGAAAAGTCCTCGCCGCGTTTCTGTACGGGAATGTTTCCAGTCGGGAGAATTTTGCTGAACTGCCTACGTGTAGCGCGCACTTTGGGCAACAAAGTTGGTTTTGTTTCTGGGGAAGTTGGGTCGAGTCTCGCCGCGCCCCAGGGCGCTCGCTTTGTCGTCCTGCGCTCTCGCTTTCCAGACGAGCAGCTCGTCAGCCTTCCAGCTATTCATTAATTGGCAAATATTGTTCTTTAGGCTTTTGTTCAGCTACAGAGAATGGTTCTTCATAGCTTTCAAGATCGAGAAATCCAGCCCTGATGAAAGATTAGATGTGAAGTTTGCCGACCGCAGAAATATTTTCAGAAATGGATTTGGTCAGTGTAGTGTTAACGATAGAGCGCAAGCGATCTAATAATTATCAACTGTATTTTTTTAGCTTCACGCACGTTGCGTATATTTTAACGGCTTTACATAGCTCTGCGAGCATTGCCTCACCGGTAGTGTGGGAGCAATTTATCTCTCGTTAAAGTTCAGTAAAATAAGAGTTGTCGTTCATACTGCATTAATTCTTCATACGGCGCCAAACCCCTCTTGATGCCTCCAAAGGCTATATGCTTTGTTATTATAGTGACTAAGAACTCAAATACCTGAACTTGGGGATGCTTTTGTACGAGCTACTAATGCTGGACGGTGTGTTGCGCCACGGCATCCGGCGTGAGAAAGCGAGTGTGCTAATTATTGTGGACATTGTGGAGGCGCTCGGGCCTGGGATGCCGCATGAGGAGGTCTTCCTCGCAGCATCACTTCCGCATTTCATTTCTTCGCGGTGCAGAGTGCAGCATTACGGACGCCTTTACGGTGCAGCGTGTAGCAACACGGACGCCTTTACGGTGCGGCGTGCAGCAGCACGGACGCCTTTACGGTGCAGCGTGCAGCAGCACGGACGCCTCTACGGTGCAGCGTGCAGCATCACGGACGCCTTTACGGTGCGGCGTGCAGCAGCACGGACGCCTCTACGGTGCAGCGGAATGTTGGGCTCAAAAGCAAGCTGTTCCCTATTCTCCCCTCGTCATTTAACCAAGGATGCCCTTATATTTGACCTAATGTAGAATTCTTGATCAATATTACGAATATATCATGAAGTATTCAAACTTGCTTTGAAATCTAAATTTCTGAAATAAAAAAATGCCCGAAATCCACTCAAAATTCGGGAAGATACGAAAATGTGCCTATTCATAAGCGAAAAATTTTTTGAGGTAAATATTTTCCCTAATTTTCTAACGCTAGATGAAAGTGCACAAAATATGTCTTAACGGCTTAGAGAAAGTTAATGAACAATTCTGTAGAACAAATAAGCTAGAGTTCGAATTCCAACGATGGGCATTTGAGGAGTGTGCCTTGTAGACGTAAACTTTTATCTTCTGTGTAATCTATTCAGACGCTTCACGTGGGTCATGAATTTTTAAACTGATTCTTTGGTGTGATATGACATTCAGGGCACCTTGTGCTGTACGTATGACGTTCGTTTGCGTAGAAACATTCAAAGTCAAGAAAAATTCATGACCGAGTGTGAGGCACGCTTGGTTTTACAGGCAGATGTTCTGCTCAGGACTCTTTTAGGTTGCTTCCTAACTCGACTATTGAGCACAATTAGCTGGGCTGTATTTTCTCCAGTGGACTGTTCTATTTGTGTGCACGCCTCGTGCATTGACGTCCTGCACTGCGGCACGCGTGACTCCATTGATGGTATTGAGGTGGAATTTAGGCCGCCTTTTGCGTTGGGTGTTGAGGTGGAAGAAATCACGTGCAAGTTATGCAATCTTGTGAGGTGAGATGATCCGTTTTCATTCCAATCTTCTTTCACATCGGTATTTCTTTTGATGCCGGTACATTGGCTGCTTTTTTTATTGTCGGTTACTGTCTTTGTCCGACTAGGTACACCTACTGTAAGCTTTCTGCAGTCCATGGTACATCCTTGTACGTGTTGTCCAGAATCGTCTTCTTTTCAAAGCCTGGCTTCATTTTCTGTCGTACGATGTAGGTAAAGATCATGCCTCGGCAACGGTGCAAACTGCCCCGTCCCCACTGTCCCGCGTCTTGAGGAGCAAGATGCTGTGATCAGGGAGGAGCCTCGGGCCGGTCCTGAGGTGTCGGCACCGCAGTCCATGGAGAACGTCCTCATTAGCAAGCTCCGGCTCAGATTCCATTGTTCATTTTCAATTTTAGCGAGTCACAGCCCGTATTTATCCTGCCATCGTTGTATCGGTCTCTTAATGAGACATATTTAAGAGTTGACTATTCGTTGTCAGAAAATATAGGAATTTTAAGTTGATTTGTGAGTATGGCCTAATCCCTTCACTTATGAATTTACAGGATGTTATCAATTTCGAAAAGTTCAGTTTAAAGATACTAATTCAATTTTGACAGCTCTCAGATTGTGTGACTTCTTTGCTGTCGGGATCTCAGGAAAGCAAGCGACAGCTGCCATGCGCTGCTCCGCAACTTTTCTGCTGCCAGGCAGTCTGCGGTTTTTGGCTTAGAGATTGCCCGGGAAGAATTTCAACGAGGTTGGCAATTTAGGTTTACCTGGAAATTTGATAGTCACGGAAAGGTCAAAACAAGATTCTAGCGACTTAGGACGCGTGAGCCTCTGGAGCGATGCTGCTCCGTGTGGTGCTGTGCCTCTCGCTGACATCGGCTGGGCGTCCACCTCAGCAGCCTCCTGGGCCTCCCACAGGAGAAGGGATGTTCTGATGGTGCCTGCGTGTGTCGAGGCTCGTCAATCCTATTGCTACTGATCCGAGCATCAGCAACACTGGTGGCAGTCTACCGTCTGACCTGTCCTTGAGCAAGTCTAATTTTGCGTTTCTTTTCTTCATCCTGTTGCTTCTCTTTAGATAAGATTGATGAATCGTTCGAACCATTTTTCGAAAACCAGACTCCGTGTGATAAATGTGTAAGTTTACAAGGGAAATTTTTTCTTACTGGCAAATGGTATTCAGTGGGGACTGCTGCAATAGAAATTTTGTCTTCCTAGTTGTGAAAAATTCAGATTTATTTGCTTATGCAACACTCTTAATGAAATGTTATACTCGAAATAAAAGCGAGATTAACGGTCATCTTTATTTATGGTGTATAGAATAATAATTGTTTCTACGGTAAAATTATGTTCTGGAGACGTTACTGTGATTTGAAATTATATTACAATAACATTCCAGTGGGACAAAATTTCTATTCAAAATATATGAGACTCTTTTTTTCAGGTACGTGCAAGACTTTTTTCTCAAGTTAGGTATCGATTTTTCTAGACTTGACTCGTTCAGTTTTTGACCAATATTTGTTCCATCGCTGGCTGTTTGAACTTGCCTTCCCGAGGTCTCCGTCCTAAGTTTGAATTGGGCCGCATTTAGCAGGTCTGGGAGGCTGATCCATTTAGCAGGTCTGGGAGGCCGATCCATTTCACTCTCTGTTAAGATAATCGTTTTATTATGCTGGACAATGCATCTGTTTAGTTCTTAGAACTTCACGATCTGTTAGCTTAATTTTGTTCGTATTTTCTGATGTCAGACATTAGAATAAAAATGAGATAGAGCAGCTGTTATGTCCAGAGTAATCACATTAATTCAGTCCAGTTCATTTACTTCCCTTCTGTCACTTGCCGGAACTTTTTTTCTAAGTAATTGCATTTTGTTTCGCTGACGCTCGAGTCTAACTTAGAGGTAAAACTATTAGCTGAGGGCTGAAGCAAACCTCGTTCGACCTCCACACCATTGACGAGAGCGTGTAGACTTAGTGCAGAAATCGCTCTCTCAGGTGGACTGTCAACTAATTCTCGCCTTTAAATTGAGAAAATATGAATGTTAAATCGTTTTATCAAGGCATTTATGACATCTGCAAGATGCTGGAGCGGACGCGTCTTGCTGTTAGGGTGCCCGCACACCAAAAGCGTTAAAGCGAGAAGATGGCATGCGAGAATGCAAGAGTGGCTTGAGAACACGGTAATGCATTCAAGTGCACACACCAAAAGCGTGCATGCGCGAGATTGCAAGCGTGCTGAAGATGGTCTTTCAGTCTTTCATGCACTCTCGCTTGCCTGCACTCTCGCTTTAACGCTTTTGGTGTGCGGGCACCCTTAGTGCTAGAGGCCGAGCTCTGCTCAGGGAGGATCTCTCGGGCTTGAGGAAGGGTGACCGCGTGGTCGTCATTAGTACCAAGTGATTACCTCACAGACCGAAATCGTTCTCAAATGTTTTAGCGAAAGATAAGTACAGGATTTAATTTTTTCCTAAGCCTGCACACACGGTGCAACGAGCCGCTGTAGCGCGGTGCTGCTGGCAGGACTCGCTGCCTATGTAAGCGTCAAACCTACGAGGGCGCCAATGAAATATAAGCTCTGTATCTCATTTTCCCTCAAGTTAATTTTAAGTTAAAAAAGAGAAACCAAGCCGAAGACTTTGTCGACCCCTGCCGAAGCTACAACCTGGCGTACGATTAATTATATATATATTATCGCTGCCGAGCTGCGTGGCACCGAGACCTCGACCTGTCAGGGGGCCAAGTCGAGACCCTGAGCACAAGCCGTGCCATCTCTGGTGTCGGGCAGCTGTTCCACGACGGTTTGCGTCAGAACTGTCGCTTGTGACAATTATTCACGCTATCTATTAATATCATTTAGAATGGAGGAGATGTACAAATTCCTGGAATCTATTTACACTTCATGTATCGGAAATGCATTTACTATGTGTGTTGAATTCCTTCCCCAGTGTGAATCCCTTGAAATAGAAGCGAGTGCAACTCTTTGCTTAGTATCTTCCTCATTTATGTAAATGCGCAATTATTAAAAATTATGGGCGTCAACTGGTATCCTGTATTCACCCTGTATGTGCGTCTTAAGTTTCACGCGACTACCTCTCTTGAAAACGCTCTTCGCATAGAAGGGCGAAAGCTTGGGTAGCAAACCTTTACATCCAGCAGAGGAATTTGACAAATTTCCTTGCAATGCGGAGATATGAACAGATACAAGAAACAAGTAACAGTTGAGTTCCCTACACTAGAAGTCTTAGCGCTCGGTGGGCACAAGGGCATGAGAAATGCCTCGTTCAGCTTCAATTCTGTCGAAGATGGGCTACCTCTCCAGTCACGAGGTGTGTAATGACTGGCTGCGCCTGTCTTGCATGGGGTAACAGGCCGGAAATATTACATTCCTTTACTTTTTTGCTACTGATGGTGATCTCTGGGCCAGCGTTCTCAGCACGTCCATTCCGGGGAAAGGCTTAGAGTGATTGAACTGCGAGTAAGATATGTTGAATAAAAAACCTAGGATAATCCGTAGCATTACCCAAACTGAATTTTATGAGATAAAAACCTTTCAACACCATTTTGTCATTCGCCACTACCACAAGAGTTTGTACAAATTTATATGCATAAGGTCATTTTTCAATTATCTTGCGTGCTACTTACTAAGACTTCCTTTTCATATTTTTGTTCGTTTGCTCATCAGTCAAGGCCAACTTTTGTTTAACAAATATGCCAAAAGATTTCCAAAAATATTTGTTTAACAAATATGTCAAAATTGATTTCCTTGTTCAGCAAACCACGCAAAAAAGCGTCCAGTTTTGGTAATGAAAATGGACAAGCATTGGCAAGAGCTGAGACGTTGCATGTTGGAGTAATGTCAAGTATATTTTAGAGTACTGACGACTGTTTCATAAAATTCATTTCCCTAGAGGAACCAAGTATTCGGAGAGAGAGGAGCAAAGGGCTGTTGGCGCTTAGTTCTCTCTCTCGTGAAATTGGAGAAGATCAAAAATAGTTCTTGCAAACGTATGTACATGGAAATTACTTCATCAATGGATACTGTACATCAGTGGATTTGCTCTCTTGTCTTATGCATGTTGTTAGGGATCATTAGACGGTATCACTCACGGCGATTGTTTATATTGTTCTCCTTCGGTTGTGGGGTAGCGTCCAACAGTATTTCTTTAGTTTGTCATTTCCGGCATCAAGTGTCTGGTTTGAAAGCTTTCTACGGTACGTCATGCATTTTACACTACGGCTATGAAATAAGCATTTGCCAACGGAAATATGGGAGCTCTTTCGTGTGGTGTTGTGTTTTTGGGCAACTAAATGGTTGGTGAATAGGCAGAAACAAGTCCTCAAATTCTATTGCAAAAAATAAGTGCCGCAATTAATAGCCTAAAACCTACATAAACAATGAGACGAGTCACTGGAAAGCAGGGATGAACCGTTAGAATTTTTTTGATTATGGAATCAAACGAACCCCTGAAGACGAGCGTCTTCAATTTCAGCTTCAACGGTGTTGTCGGTGCCGTCCCAGTATCTGAGTAGAGCTCCTGATGTGGCAGTGAGGCGCAACCCTACACCCGTCAGCGCCTCCGACGCAGATTGTTGCTGCTGCGCTCTGTGAAGCTCGCTTTGATGGCCAGAACAGCAAGAGATCTTTCTTCCTCTATCTCTAGCCCCAGTAACTCGACCCGACTTTCCCGATTTTTGGGTACTCCTCTAGATGAGGGCTGCGATCGGTAGCGAGCAAGCGTGCGGTAACGCCACATCTGGCCGTGCCAGCGCCTCATTACTGCCATTGCTGCCATTGCTGCGTGACGAGGCCCACAGGATGGAATGTTGCAGCGAGCGACCAGGCAACTATTCCTGCGGAGCAGGAGTCATGAGGGGCCTTTCCTATCTTATGTAAAAAATGCGTTCATTGTCGTCACTTTCAAATGCATATTTGTCGTTACAATTACCAAGACTTATTCTGGAGGACTGGATATTTATTAGCAAAATTATTGTTCAGTACACAAAAGTTTAGTGTTCAATATCATGATTAGTTTCTGTGTGGTTACCAATCCCGCGTGCTTTTGTTACACAACTGACTGAAACTTCTTTTTGTCATATTTTCTTAATAAGCTCCTTAATAGGAAAAACTCGACTCGGTGTGCAATTATTTTCTTAGTCGGACCTTAAACGTTCCAGTGTGTTCCATCCTATCATTATATTCGAAATTTAAACTGTAAGACGTTCCTAGTGAATCTTCAGGACATGGGCGGTGAGCCATACTCCAAGTTGAGTGGAAAGTTTTTTAAATGCCTGCATAACTAATGTCGAAATTTCTTCCGTTGCTGTCAGGTTAATTTCAGTCATCGGAGAACTCTCTACAAACTTTCCACCGAGAAGTTCTAATTTTTTGCCCAGGTCGAGAGAAACGCAGGCTGCTTGTTATTCGAGGAAGTTTTAACACCTATTGAAAACTCAACGTCGACGCGTGAGAGTAAATGAGTGAAGTTTTTGTTCGAATTCGAAGCCTACTTTAACTTACGTCGTCCCTTGAGAGGACAGAGATAAATTTTATTCTATCTAGTAGGGAACTTAATTGCGTGTCTCATAAATTTAGCTCTTTAGTCAGTTGAAAATTCCAAATGCATTCATAAATGTCCTTTATTTCTTAGTGTAAATCTATTTCAATTTCATCGCTACGGTACTCTGAGGGTGCAAATCAAGTTTTCAGTTCAACAAATTAGACGTGGCTCTAAAATAAGTTTGCAGAGAGATTATTCTAAGGTACTTCAGGGTCTATATATTTTGCTGAATCTTGGTGATTAGAGTTATCGTTCAAAATATGCGTCTTTTTTCAGTAATTTACTAGTGTAAAAATTTCTATGAAGCATTTCAATAAACCGTCACCGATGATTACTTCCCAACACGTGTGCATGCATGTCTTGTGTAGAGACTGTAGTCGAAGTTACACGAAGTGCTTCTGGCTGCACACGTTTTTCATTAATTTAATCGTCAGAGTCGTTGCCTCGGAGTTGACTTCAATTAGACAGACGTCTCTGGTTTGCATGCAGCAAGGAGACATTGCGGAACAATGCTCCACGCAATAGAGCCTCTATTGGTTTGTTATTAGAAGGGCTCAAGGGCAGAAAGCTGTAGAGAGCCTCCACCTCAGCAGTGGTAGACTGCGGTCTGGTGCATGCAGCAGGATTGCCTGGGTGACGTACACTCGAGGGTTTGGACGGTACGAAAGATGCTTCTCTTATTGCTGGTTGTTCTCAGATTGACAATATTGTGCAGGTGATGCTTCAAGTAGAGATGTGTCCAGTGAAGTAACTCTGATGTACGTGGAAGGTTCGCGTAAGCAAACTCATGATAGAACCAAGAGGGCGCTGTAGTACGCCATGCTACGCATCAGGGAAATCAGGGTTTGCATTTCGTTTATTGCTATTCACTGCTGCCAGAAAGCCGCTTTCTTCGGTCATTGTGCTGCTTATATTTTTTCAGTAGCTTCTAATTTCGGGTGCGATGCCGATCTCATTGAACGTCGCAACTGTATCTAGTAATGAGAAAAGTTAGCAAAAAGCTAACATCACTCGTGTGGTCAAATTATGGAATGGAAGGAAATGCTCCTCAAGTTCATGTAGCGCAAAAATAGAGATTGGAGATCAACTGATACTCGCCTCGGGTGACTGCGTTCCAGCGAACGAAGCTACGCTTAACATTGATTATATCTTCAAACTCCAATTATTGGATACGTGAAGTCCACGAGACGCACTGACTAGGACGGACCCATTTGTCTCCGTCCTGGTGAGCACGTCTTGTGGAGTTGGTGTCATCTTGGACAACTCCAATTATACGCAGCCTAACCAGTACTGCTTGTTAAAGGATTTTATTTGAGAGTAAATTTATTATGCAAACCTCATCTGTCGGTTTTCTCGTCTGATTTTCTTTCCGAGAGGAGGCGGAGAAGCAGGAGTGCTGCAGGGGCTCCATGCTCTTACGGCTCCTTGTCCTTGTACAGCAATTGGAATTGAAGAAAAGTTAAGGCCAACGTTAATCATTGACTTGTGCCATTGTAGGATCTAGTGTAAAAATACTACTTTCAAGAGACATAGAATAGGCAGGAGGGTTGGGTTAGATATGTTTGTCTATCTGATGCTATGGGGACTGGCGTCTCCAGGTAGGCACAGTTGGGTAATCCAAGCTATAGATAGGCCTTTGGAACTTCTTTCGTGCCCACTTTGCTTCTTTCAATTGTTGCATATTCTTCGCTATCTCTAATTTGCCTTTTCTTAGTCTTCAATTTTTAAATTGCTAATCTTTTGTTTTGAAGATCCTGTATTGGAACACACCTTGTGCAAAGATTCCTTGTTCTCAATAGTCAATACTAAATGGCCTTCTTCTCTTCGCTCTTTGGATCACATTTCATGTGAACAGGGAACTTAAAATTAAACTACTGATCCAATCTAATCTAGCGCAAAAACACTTTTCAAGACGTTGATAATGAATCGAGGGGCCGTCAGTAAGACCCTTACAGATTTGTCTTTACTGTACTTCACTCTCCACACAGACTGACACAGTCGTATCTCGGTATCGCAATGATTAAAATTTGAAGTTAGTCAAAATTTAGTGCATTGAATTGTAATTGCAGTAATTGAAGAATTTAATTCAATAATGACTTTATTTCTTTTGGAACTAGATTTCTTGCAATTTTCTTTGATCAACAGAACCTTATGTACGAAAGGTGGTCGTTTCAAACCAACGTGGAGGGATAGAGCCACAAGTGTTGGCATGTTGCACTACTCGAATCCAGATTTAAATTCGTAGGAATGACATGTGACCGTACGTAATATTCTTCCACCGTTCAAATGCATATCAGCAGAAATTACTATTGTCCTCTTGGTTACGATTACCCTATCCCTAAAGTACAGGGTGGCCCAAAAGTGATGTACCCTCACTGATATCGGTAGCACTGATACGTTAACAAATGTTTCGGACACAATTTCATGAAAAGGTACTTTACTTTTGGGCCACTCTGTATTTTGCATCCGAGAAGCTTCTCATCCTGAGAATATCTCGAGTAAAGCGAGACGTCCAGTAAACTGCAACCATTCCGAAGTAATTCTGAGGATCGAGTCAGGGAAATTGGGGCTATCTGGAAATCTTTTGTGACTAGTGGTTTGGTTTGGAGGGACGTCCGGTGTTGCACGTCTCGTAATAGTACTCTTCTTGTGTACCGTTGTAAGATGCCTTGAAATTCAACCGTGATTTATTATATTCAGCGAACTGTCATAAGCTCTAAAATTTTCAAGGGTTTTGAAATCTTCTAAATTGTTATTCTGCAAATGAAATTTATTTTCAAATATTGTGTTGCAGTTATCTTATGTAATGTATGTTAGGACGTGGAGAATTCATTATACTCGTTTATTACGTAGAATGTTGCTCCCTGAATCCGGGTGCCTAATTTATTCCCACATCACTTCCCACTGCTGTCATTGGGGAGTCGACAGCTGCCGATTATTGAGTCTCCCTTCTAACATACTAATGCGATTTACCCTTCATTCCCTGTAGTCATTCATTGATAAGCTACAGAACCAAATTGCTTATACATAAGCCACCTGGGCAATGTATAAGCTTATGTAATACATAAGCTTATGTATTAATTACATAAGCCACCTGGGCAATGTATTAGTAAATTACCGATTATTCTTTTGTGATACGGCAAACCTCCAATTAAATTCCTTCGAATATTTGTGAGCCACTTAAGCAAATATTTTTTATACTGATAAGCCACCTGGGCAATTTATCTAAATATTAGAAGGTATTGAACAAAAAATGTTCGAGAAATCCCGGAAGTTCTGATAATCATTTCTAATAGTTGTGCTAAAATATTTGAAACATGGTCCTCAGTTAAGAGCTGAGTACTATCTGCTGGGCGTCTAGGTCAGGCAGTCGCTCAGATTATCACTGCGAGTGTTCAGGAATATGCTGGATGTAAAATTGGCCACAAATGTCTATCTGTTCTTCAATTGAAATGGAAGGTGATGCTTAAGCCGCCCCTGTATAGATGATTACAGAACTTATGCAGAGTGCTATGAACTTGCAAGAATTGTAGCTTGTTCGACAAAAGATTAGTTTATAAAACGCTGGATTTTATCGGCCTGGGTACAAAATTTCCTGTGTCTGAAATTATTCGGCTAAATTTAATTTTATTGCCAATAATCAGAGGTGGGCGCCGCTACCAAAATTTTAAGTATTACCCCTGCGTCCGCTACCTTGGCTTCTAGAAACGGCTACTGCTATTAGCGCTGTTCTTCTAAAATCTGACAACTACTACCGGCAACCATGCTGCTCTGCTACCGCTACTCATTGTGTATAACGCTTTGAAAGCAACACAAAAGGACTACCAAGAATATAACTGTTCTCAGACTTTTTAATATATTTATAAATCACATGAAGATAGATATTCAACCTATTTCTTGCTCAACCTCATGTAGGTTCTTCTTGAGATTGTGAGGCCGCTTGGCGTAAACACCAACTTCTCACAGGCCTGGGAGCTCAGATTTAGGTGAAATATAACTAGCTGCTGACGGTAGAAAATATTTCGTATTTTATCTTGGGTTGTAGTTACACGCGTTGGGTGTGGTGCGACTCAAAGCTGCTGAAAACAGAACAAGGGAAAGAGGAGGTGGTGGAAACGTATACGTTTCTTGACTAATATGGTTGACCGTAGCTTGGTGTGCATGCATACCCGCAAAAAAGTGGGGGTGCAGGGGCGGTTGTCCGTGCGTAATGTGGCCTAGGGTTGCAGGTATGCGCTCTCGCCGTGCAGGGCATAACAGATGAAGTGTATAAGCTGTGATGGCGGCTTCTTGCGCGCGCAATCTACAGAGTGGCCCTGGAAAGCTTTGGTAATATGGTTATGGATAAGTTAGTACGGAGGGCCGTCAACACAGCCACTCTCTTCCACTGGCAGAGGCGCGCTCTCACAGTGTCACCTATACTATACAGGCAGGTTGTACGTCGGGCAACATGCTAGCTGACAATCGAGCACAGCAATAAATATTAATGTACAGCTACCACGTTTATGCCTGTCTCGGAAAATGTACGATTTGACGTTTGCGGGTGAATTCCTTTAGCACCTTTGTCTCCCCCTACGGAGTTCGAGTGGCAGGATTTGCACGGAGCGCGGTGGAATAATAGTACTAGTCCTGTATATTCGTGAAACCATGTTATTTCTGATGGTGGAATTGTTGAGTTATACGGTCCCCTTAATTGAATATCGGTAGCGGTAGGGCTATTGAATTTTTTCAGTCTTCGACCTGTATTGCTTATAAAAACCTTTACCCCAACTTCCCATTACTATTTAGGAAGTCCGGCAGCAGCGAAGCAGCAGACTGAGGTAGTGAACCGCTCGGCTCTGCCAAATCTTATAAAATGTCATGTCTCTTTTCTTCAAATCCGGTCCACATTTTCTGCTGGTTTTATGCTCGAAAGGTATTTTTTATGGGTTTTGATGCAGTGCACCGTCATATAAGTCAGTTGGTGTCATGAACAAAGGAGTCATCTCCCTTTTAAATGTGAGTGCAGTGCTTCCTCTTTCGTCAAGTTGGGGACACCTTTCATCAGGTAACACTGATGGCGGCCACATGGTCTTGAGAGATCGCACTGCGACCTCGCTTAGTCAGTGCGGACTTGCGGTGCTCCTTATTTTTAGCCCGTCCTGCTCGGGACGCCGTACTGGAAATCAGGACCAAAAGCTCTGCAAGTAGACGAACCGAAGTAAAAAGAGCTCAGTTTTGTGACGCTTAAAAATTCTGTAAATTTCAACAAGTTTCGTTGGTTTCTGAAGAGCGAACGTCCGCTCGACCTACTTTTTGATCCTTTCCTGAAGTTCGAAGCTTTTAAGCTAGCAAACAGAATAATCTTTCTCGCTTCGGACGTGCGTCTCTGAGGTGGAGGAAGGAGAAGCTTTGGCCGCTGGAGGCAGGCGGTAAGCTGCCTTGTTCTTCTGTTGCCTCACTTTTGATTTAGAGCTCCAATAGTAAACTGATATGCTCGGATCCACCTTGACATTGCTAGCGAAGTGGGAGGCGTCGGTACTTTGTATTTGCTACAGAGATCTTTGTAATTTGCTGCAGAATTTTTATGTGTTTCATAATTGATTTTAGCTATTGAAATAAATTCAAGCAAGCTGCTCAATGGGACGAGCATTTGACTTCTGGCTCCATGGTGTAGTGGTGAACGTGATGGCCTCACAGCCGAATGGACGAGGGTTCGAGCCTCGGCTCAGGTGGGTGGGGCTTTTCACGTCACCACGGAGTACTTCCCTTGGAAAAGGAAGTTTAAACCACACATTCCTCACATCCCCCACTACACCAGTAGTCGTAAGGCATTTAAAACCCAACGGTACGGTAAAACGTGTTGGAATGAATAAAGGTTCTTTTTTTTTTTTTCTCATCCTCTGATGGCTACGCGTTGTGTGTACGTGTTTGGGGATTGGGTCGTTCTGGATTGAATTGTCATTTTTCTAGTACACATTTTGAGCATACTATCGTCCTTCTTTATTCATAAGCGTTGCATGATTACATTTTTAAGCAGCGAAACATTCAGTCTAAATTAGTTCCTAGATTATTGACGATCTTCAGCAAAATATTCAGACCAGACAAGGAGGAACGATCATGCTTCTTTGTCTCTCAATTACACAGTCAAACATACATCAAAAGTTTATTAATTTATAATTGCTTAACAGCAAGAGAAAGCTCTAGATTTTTTAGTAGATAGGAAAAGTTCACGTGACTTTGGCAAATTGTGGCTCAGTTTTACAGGTACAGTTATTCTTCCCTTTTGTTCGCTTCACAGAATACGAGAGCAATTTTCTCCAACATTTCACGAGAATGTCTTGCGAGACTGTAATTGTTGCCAGCAAATCTGGAGCAATGCTAAACTGGCGCGAAAGTTCCTAGTTCGGAAGTTGCGCATGTTATTCCTAACCGAAGGTCCAATGGTCCTCTCTGTGGGGCCTTTAGCAGTAGCCATAATAATACTCAGTTGGGCTGCTTGGAGCGAGAAGGCTAGGATACTTGACTCAGGGGCCCTGGAGCGAGGGAATGCTCAGAAGAAGATGCTTGCGTCCCCCGTCTGGTGAGGTGGGCCGCAGGACATCATTGGCCGAGGCAGCTTGAGCAATTACAGTTTTTCGATATCAAGAGCAGCTTTCGACCGCTGGCTTCTGCATGGACGGGACTAGAGAGAGAAAATCAGATGCCCCGGGCTCCTACTGTCAAAATTAACTTGGTCTCTGCCCCCAAACTTGTTGATGAAATCTAAACCATTTCCGTGACTCCCTGCATTGAGGAGCAGAGGCGCGAGAGGACGGAGCGGCGAGAGGAGTGTGCGGGGCGTGCGCGAGAGGTCGTCTCATGCGCGAGTGCGTTGGACGGGACCAAAGAGGTGACCTTAGGGTTCTTACGAGAATAAAGGGAATAATGTTCTACCACTTTTTCCAATACTTCATTGGTGGAACCTGTCACATGCGGGGAATTGAAGATACTTCCATCAGTAGAGCTAAGTCATTAATAATATACACGACTGAAAATATTTACATCGTAGGTTTTCCGAGTCCTTAACTTGGCAGGACATTCTGGGACCAGCGGTGCTCGCTAAATGTATTGGCGATTTTTATTTATATTTTTCCCGATACAAGATGACCATCGTCGGTTGGGGCGTCCTTTTCGTTTCGTTAGTTCTGTTTTTTTTGGCAGGTGAAATAATTTCATGGTTATGATAACATATTGATAATATCAATCAACATTCGTGCTATAATGGTATAGGAAATAGTGCCTATTTTGACGCACAAAAATTCA
>VOMN01097830.1:0-14178 GCA_014899125.1 Orchestia grillus | reverse complement strand
GATTCCAGGGCTACAGTGTGAAAGGCTGTCCGTTCAGGTTCCCTTTCACACTGTGTCAATTAACTATTTCCAGAAGTAAAATTAAGAAGCAGAAGACTACAAGCGAATGAACCATCAGTAAAACAAAATCTATTCAATACACGCTAGAATTAGGACCCAGGGCACATAACAAAAATATCACAATCCTTACTAACGATTTAGGCCTATCCCATCGCAAGACTACTTTGGTCTAACCCCGGCACCCGTGCTTGCCTGTCGTGACCTGCACTGAACGCCCATTGCTCGAGAAAACAGCGAAACTCATTTTATGAAGAAAAATCGGTCTAGAAGCTTCTTTTCTTTAAAAAAATATATACTTTCATCAATCCCACTGCAACGTGGCGTACTCAGATAAAATTTAGCATCTTCAGTATCAGCATCAGAGGCTCATTTTAGGCATCATTGATGGCTCACAGTAATGAAGATGAATCAAGATGATCGTTGTGTGTTATGTACACTTTATCAACTATTTTAACGCTAAATATTCCCAAAAAATGGCAAATTATGACCCAGAACACACGTGAAAATAATTGTTTTTAAGAAGAAGATAACAAATGCGTGTAATGAAAAGAATCGACTCCGCGGCAATAAAGATCAAACTCAAGTTTTCACGAGATACAGAAAGCAAATGAGATTGAATGTTGGCAATGACGTCGAAATATTCAATTGCAGTTAAGTTTCCAATGAAATTAGAATCGGCTGATAATATTCAATTGGAAAATAAAACTACGAGGTTTTACTCCATCGTCCATCATTTGTTTGAAAAAAAAAATCACGCAAGTTGATGGGCAAGTTTAATTACCTACTCCATAGTAAAGGTCTCGTACTGTACAAGTTGAAAAAAAGAAGCTAAATCATAAAGTAAATATCGTAACTTAAATGATGAGGAACATGAGTAAAAATACTAAAGAAGGGTTTCCTAAAACAAGATTTCTCTACAAGCATTCAGGCAATTTTATCTGACACGAGCGTGCATGGACGCCTCGGCTGACTCATAACTAGCATGGAGTTTTGAGGGCACGATACCTTAGACTAGAAAGTCAGCCAAATTAATGAGCAATCAATAATGCAAGAATATCTTGATATGAATAAGCTCAGTTTGAAGTACGGTCAGGAGGGTACTCTCTTGTAGTTGTTTTTAACTCATAGGGAAAAAAGTAATGTTTTACTTCGATAAAAACTCGCACATTCTTATATACTATTGAAAAAAAAGCGTGAAAGCAAATTTTCGAATTAATTCAATATTAGCAGTAGCTCAACAAGTACAAAAACGAATTTCAAACAAAATGATGGTTCCAAAATTTTCATTAGTCCGATTGCACGTTTTCTATAATAATTATTCGCATTTCCAGTTGCGACCATTAGAAAAACATTCAATTTCCAGCAGAAACGGGACCAATGAAATAACTCGATGAAAAAAAGAATTACCAGCAATCAATCACTCCTTCAATATGGGATAAAGCTCAAACACACTTATCTCGAATATTTGAAGGGAACACACAAGCTTTACTGAGGGGCGCACTGAAGGCTGCCGGCACCGGAGCCGAGAGGGTTGTCATCATCGTCGTCATCGTCGTCAGACGGGTCCGCAAACATAGACGGCTGCGCGGGCTCGGCAGCGCTGCCACGACGTCGGCCCCCACTTTCTCCACCCCCCTGGAATATACGCGGTACCCAACAATGAATATAAATGTCAAGTCAAAATATGTGTGCATTTAGCCAACAATATTCCATGGTTGCTCATTTGTTTTATATTGATAAATCTTTTCGGGCAAAACCGTCTTTAGAGCTTGAACAAAAATCGGCATTTCACATTGTTGTGAGTCAGTCACTGACAGACGCGTACACTAAATGAGCATGAGTGACACTAGGGTCTTACTTTCATTGCGCTTGTATATAATTGGAACATAAATTCTCACACTTTTTAGCATAGCAAAATATACAAGGATCCCAAACTCAATGAAATTACTAATACAGAAATAATTATCCGTAAATTTCGAGGAACACATCAGTTCTTTGAAAATATTTCGAAAAGGTTTACCTCTAGAATACTAAATAAAATAACTGAAATGTTTTATTTTCGACTGGAAAGAGTTCAAACTCCGTCTGCAATTATCCTTCACATTAAAGTGGTATCATACCTGTTTTTTCATAAGAATTTGTTGAAAAAATAAATGCTTCCGATTTTACGACACTTGAGAATGAATGTTTCGTAACCATTAGGGAATGCTGCTCGCGACTCGTTATTTCAACAACAGAAATTGGTATTTTATAGGAAAACAATACCGACAATATGTAAACTTCTAGAGAAATACAAAATCGGTAAAAAAATATGAAACTAGTGCTTTATTGTGTTCGTATAAATATTAACTAAATATCGTGACTTCGTAATGATTGGACACAATGAATTGAAATGTAATACAAAAAAAATATCAGTTTAATATTTTTACCACTGATTTTGAATTTCTTTTAAAATTTATACTTCGTACATTATTGTCTAACCTTAAAAATACCAATTTCTGATGTTCGAATAACGACAGCGAGTAACGAACCGTGTTCCCTAATGATTATGCAACATATACGGTCAACTTTAGTAAAATCGAAAGGATTAAGTTTATACAAATTTTAACGAAAAAACTTAGGGTACAATGTATGTCCAGCTAATATAAGTTGCTTTCTGCTGAAAAAAAGCTTGATTGGAAAAAAAATTTATCACGATATCCCTGGCAAAATACTCGAGGGATATTTTTACACATTTTCACTCAATGATTAAGAATTCAACGAAACTCTGCCAACGCACTAAAGACCATGCATACGTTTAGAAAATACCAACATTCGCAAGTTTTCATTTATGCTTACGAATGGTGGGGGGAAAAATATGGAATTTTGTTCATTCAATATTCTAGAACAGAACATCTCATGCATTAATGTTTGATGAAACACGTTTCCTTTTCTTTCTCTCACAGTTCTTTTCTGTGCAAATAAGGCGAATGTGGAGAACATTATTTTTTCGTGATTTCTTTGAAAAAATGAGGCTATAAATGCTAATAATCAGTATAAATAAAAATTGGAAGTTTTTGCAAAATTTCATGATTTCAACGGTCAAAAAAATAAAAGTATTTTTCGTTTCCTAGGGTAGTCGTGTGCACGCTGTCTATGAAGCCGAAAAGTAAATTTCGTAGAATTGAGACTTTCTATGAAATGTACTAAAATAAATGTGATTCATTATTCTAAAACAAATAATTTTACATGAAAATCTTTGATGCAAAATATTTTATAATTCTCTACCTAATAGTAACCTAATACGAAGAAAAAGCAAAAATGATAAAATCATAATCTCTGCAAAAACGTATACTTTATTTTTTGACGTTTTCATTAAACCACTTTATATGAGACGGAACCCCGTGCATACACATGTAATCTCTGGTACATTACAAAAACCTCCATTTTTTATATCTTCCAGATCCGTTAACTTACAAAATTTAAAAGAAACCAATGAAAATATATTCGACTTTTAAAAAGGTTCGTTTTCCCTAAAAAAATTCTCACCTCAATGATTAGATTATTAGCTAGTCTAAAGCTCCATATCCATATGAAATGTGATCCAAAGAGAGCAAAAAAAAGGAACCATTTAGTACGGACTATATAGAAATCGGAATCTACGCAGAAGATGTGTCCCCTCACATGATTCCCTAGGCATAGAAAGATCAAGTTCAGAATGAAGAGGAAAAACAACAAAAAAGAAGAAGCAAAAACGTGAAAATTAAAAAAAAGTAAAGTGAGCACCAAAGCTGAATGTGTCAAAGGCCTACCTATAACTGAGATAACCTAACAGTGTCCCCTGTGGACGCCGAGTCCCCCTAGAAAAATCTAACTAACCTAAGCCAGACCTAATCTCTGGCCTATTAAACCTTCTGAAGGGTTTTCACATTAGAATAACTAGCATAATATAATACCTGCATTTCCGGCATTCATTACTAGTTGCTCTAGATTAGAAAAAGTAAAATCGTGAATATTTTTCATAACTTTCTTGCTAAAAACATGCGAGGGTGCGCCTTTGTAATGTACTCAGACATTTCCATTCAATGATTTCAAATTCAACGAAAGTCTGCGAATACAGAAATATTCTTACGTAGACGACAAGAAACGAATCAGTTTTTGCAACGGTTAAGAGAATGTTTAATGTCAGAATTGGCTAGCAATCAAGTCGCAATATTTTCGAAACGGAAAAATATTTATAACATGTCTAAGTTATCCGTCACAGTGCGCTAAAGTGACACAATACGTTTCTGTATTCAATTCTAGTTGCTTTGATCAGAAAGAATTTGAATGAAAAAGAATTTTTCCTCCATGATTTTTCCGGCAGAAAGTAACAGGGTACATACGAGGATACCCTTACGATTAGTAGTTTAGATTAGATTAGGAATTAGTGCAAAGATGCCTACCCATATGAAATGTGATTCAGAGAGAGCGAAAAGAGGGGATCATTCAGTATGGACTT
Organism: Orchestia grillus; assembly: GCA_014899125.1. NCBI lineage: Eukaryota > Metazoa > Arthropoda > Malacostraca > Amphipoda > Talitridae > Orchestia > Orchestia grillus. The sequence goes on along the minus strand of VOMN01097830.1, from coordinate 9,638 downwards.
CACAAAACGTGGAATCTATGCACAGGTGTGTCCCCACACAGGATTCCCAAATCCCAATAATTTCAACGAGCCATTGTCGTGCACTAGCAACCTCTAGAACTACTCGCTCATTCGACCGCCCAACAGAATCCCGCACGAGAAGATGCAACGCGTTCTTTACCCATTTCGCCCGTGTTAGTTCATGGTAACTTCTCAAAGTCTGCCAGAATGAATAGAATTTCAAATGAAATTTGAAAGAAATGCATCATTCCGTGCTATGGTAGTCTGCTAATCTGAAGAAATTCCTAAAATGATACCGACAAAAACTTGTGGTCGAATTTAAAAAAACTTATATGTAATGTGTTCTCTTTCGTTATAGTTCACCGGCAACTTGTTTCTATTTTCATAGCTAAATTTCCGGGTTATGTTAGATTCAAGCACAAGTGAGAAATTTCACAATTTATCAGTAAATTGCAGATGAGAGATGCCTGTAATCTGGTCGTAAAACAAAAATGACATCCGCAAGTCCGCGTTACACAAAGGCGAAGCAGAAACGTTTTCAAATGACTGAAAGTAAGTTTTTAAATTAATCAGTTTGTAGGCTAAATTACACTGTTACAAACGCGAATACTTGAAAAAAAATTACTCCCAGGAGCAGTTCCGAGTCATTAGCGATTTAAGAGTTGTTCTATTTAATAATCAGATATATGGAATTATCCGTCTTACTCTCCTCACCCTACGTACTCGCATTACTAAAAACAAAGATTAACCTTTTCGAGTTGGTGTTCGCGTGACTGATTCATAGATCTAAAAACAAGAATTTTTGCTTCAGTAGACACATAATTATGACTAAGGTGAAATGAAGGTGTAGTGATTGTACATAAAACGTCTAGACTTTATAACAAATAAATTTCGCTAGAAAAATACCCATGGCATACATCAGTCTCGAGACTCGAAAGGGTTAACGATTTACCGTCTACAATATAAGAATTTTAAAATCCACTTTCATGCGAGTATTTCCAATTTTTTGTAACAAGTTAAATCCAGCCTTGTTACATACATATACAGCGCTTCAGCTAGTTTCACGTACTAAGCAGAACACGCCTTATCACCAAAATAATTTGGTCGTTATAGGGTTAGGTATAGCCAAAAGATTTTGGTCGTTATAGGGTTACTTATCGCCAAAAGATTTTGGTCGTTGAGTATGGCCAAAATAATTTTGTCGGTAAAGGGTTAAGCAAAGGTTAGGGCACTGAACACGCGACTCACCCTGCCTCCCTGCATGCGGCGCATGTGGTGCCAGATCATCATGATCATACGACTGTCGGAGAGGTCCAGCACGTCTCCAGAGCTTCTACGTCGTTCCCGTAGGTTGTTTTCCACCGTCTGCACGCCAAAAATGGGATCAGTTGACCTATAGATATCGCTCCTAACTTTGTGGGAGTGGTTTGATGGCAGAAATTAGTATTAGAATGAGCACTAATTAATCAGTTTAAGGCTATCTAGCCACATCAAAGGCGATCTCAACAGAACAAAAAGAAGTGACCATTTAGTGCAGACTGAAGAGAATGTGGAATCTATTCAAAGGCGCGTTCCGACACAGGATTTCGTGGACATAGAAATAGCAAATAAAAAAGGAAGAGGAAGAAAATAAAACAATAATCAGCGAAAAAAATAATCAGCGAAAAAAATAATCAGCGAAAAAAATAATCAGCGGAAATAGCAGGCACATAGAAAGAAACAAAGTGTACACGAAAGCTAGAATACCCGGAGGCCTAGCGAGAGCTACGACAACCTAAAAGTGCCTTCTAGGGATGTCAGTCCCCATAGCATAGGATAGACAAACCTAACTAACCAAACACTAGTGCCTATGGTACTATTCTATGCCCTCTGTAGGATCCAGTCAAGAGAAAAAATATCACAAGGTTACAATATTAATTAAAGCTGGGCTAAAAAATTAAAGGTCCACTAAACATTTACGGGAAAAAAGCCTGGAATGCTAGAGCCAACAATTTTAGATCAACATCTACTGCACTAACCAATAGTTGTTTTCGATAACCCTCGAATTTAATACACCGAAAAGGGAACTTATTTCAAACAGCACAGCATAACAAGAGTTTCACTTAAAGAGGCCTAATTCACATGTCCGTCGACGCCACGCTGAAATGTACTGCATAACTATTTTCCCACATAATCCTGTACTAACGTGGCGTCATTCCAGAAATATTACCAAATTTCTAATCACGTGGGTCAAGTGGGGTATACCACAGGTTGATAACATACGGCTTGAAAGTCTGATTAGGCTCGTTTGATGACTGCATCTGGCTCACAGACAAACCTTGGCCGACATTTCATAATATGATTCAACGTACCCCACTATATAATAATAGCCTAGTGTTGCTTGCTTGGTCGGTCATTCTGTCCGTCCGTTTCTCTGTCACGCTCTTATTTAAGGATTTAGATAGGAGAAAATTCCCGGGTTCGTATTTCTAAACTAATAGCGAGACTGTCAGATAAGACAGTCCGTATCATCAGTGAAAATAGTACAGAAAATATTACTATTTCATGTCACAATAACCGTAAAAAAGAGGGTATCTTGAAAATTTAACAATTCCCACACGGTACTACTAATATAGTTATATTCAGCATTGAATTTAAAGTGAATCTCACGGAAACACATTGCAAAACATTGAACTCTCATTCCTATCTCAGCTTAGAAGGCGCTCGACCTCTGATCTATACTTTTGAAACAGGAGTAGAAAGTTAGCGAAGGTACAAAGCAAGCAGCGTCTTTTTTTAGCACCTGGGCAATTCTGAACTCTTCTTCTTCTCCAGGCGCGTCTTCATTGGACGGGATCCAGACTTTGACGTCATTGTCGAGGCCTGATGTAGCTAGTAGTGGCATGTGAGGGTGCCACTCTAGCACGTTCACCTGCACAGTAACGACGCTATGAACTCCATGATCGCAGTGTTCCTGGCTGAACAGGCGGGACATAGCTGTAAAAAATGATGGTACATAGCTGTAAGCAATGATGGTACATAGCTGTAAGCAATGAGGGTACATGGTTGTAAGCAATGAGGGTACATGGTTGTAAGCAATGAGGGTACATAGCTGTAAACAATGATGGTACATAGCTGTAAACAATGATGGTACATAGCTGTAAACAATGAAGGCACACAGAAAATATGAAGGGATGAAAAAAACATTAAACACTCAGTCGAGATGGAGTACACTTTGTAAAAGCAGCAACTAACAAATGATATGTAAATGTTAAATACATATATATGTAACTATAAAAGCGAAAAAATATACCCACAACCGATCTCAAAGCCATCGCTGCTGAATCTGTAGTAACTACTGATTTGTTTAAAAACTTCAAAAACTTAGATGAAAGCGACACGTGGGCAAGGTTTTGCTACAAGCTATATCTAGACAATTAATTTACCAATTAAATATAGAAATTGAATAACTCGAAAAATATTACTTCGTATGAAAATTTTCAAATCGACAAAAGAGAAAGTATAATTCACATAAGAAGATTCATTCCTCTTATCGTTGATATTTCCCTCTAAGTTTTAGCGTTTAGCGCCACTATTCAGAAAACAAGCTTTAGCGTTAGCTCAATTTTTTTCCTTAATCTAAGAAAATTCATTCTATGTCCTAATTAATAATTTCTTGAATTAACAACGTTACACCTGTCACAAGCTGGAATTATCACGTTGACTCTGAAGTGGGTCATATATGGTCCACGCGATCATCTAACCTAACCTAATGTAACCAAAGCACTATCACGTATAAATACAAATTTTCGAGTTTTCTTCAAATTTGTGTTCATCAATCGAATAAGCTAGTTCTGATTAGAAAGAAAATTAATAGAGTGATCAAATTTGTGAAACCAAAATCCTTCATTTTTAAATTCACAGTAGAAATATTTGTCGGCATGTAATTTTACCTGTGTGGAGAGTCGGAGTCAACGTGTTAATAATATTAAACCATCCCCAACTCACCCGCCGAGCTTTTTCCCGAACATGAACGTGCTGCACTCTGTATAATATTCTAACTCACTTGCATAGTATAATTAAAATGTCTCTCAAGCTTAGTATAGATGTTGTATTTCAGAATGATGGTCGTAGCATCACAACTAGAAACGCCTAGATAATAGGATCTTGCGCAAAAATTCATGCCCTTTTTCATTAGTACCGACAAACGTTTGAAACTTTACGAACATTACTTCCTTCTATCCCTTTAATGAACCCCTAGTAAATACACAAACCGAGTGACAAGTGAAAGTATGAAGTAAGGAAGGGTGTAAGAAGTAACTTTTGCAAAAATATATTTAATAAACATCCCTCGTCACGCTATAATACATTACCACCAGCACACATCCTTTTCCAGCTGGAACTAAATACCACCTTGACACACGCAAAGAGCTGAACTACACATCCAGGTGACACACTAACCACTCCGCTCTCGTCGGCACGGAAGCAGCGCACGATCGCCTCAGTCTCGCGACTCCAGATGAAAACGTTGCCGCAGTCGCTGCCTGAGATCACGAAATTGCTCTGTGGTCCAAACATGTTCACGCCTTTCACTGCACAAACGATAAATAGGTTATTTTTGGCACAGCCAGAAATATCGTGCTCGAAGTTAAACATAAATTTCTAGTTTCGTTTTTAGAACAATCTTTGTTTGAGGCCCAAAAATGTTTAATACCTTTAATAGATGCATGTAATATACATGGATTCTACTAGTGGACTCGAACGTGACTTAGGGCCAAATATATTCATGTTTCCCCTTTAAATTGAATGCCATTATTGATTGATGCAATTGAACTGAGCTAACGAGGCCCTCGCTATTTCGTTCCTTCCACCGTGCGTCAAACCGACGTCGCTCATAAAACTCACTACCCGCCAGGTTTCCAAAAATGGAATAATTATTAAAATCATCGAATTTTCATGCTTGGGAAAAATATTCACCTGTTTGCTTTACGCCACTGTAATAAACCTAAACCTTATACAGGGTGTTTGGGATAAAGAGGGACAAAATTTCACGCCTACCTGAAATGGCTAGCTAACTAAACACTTTTACCTCCACGAAACTCCGCGAGAAAAATTGTTTTTCGAGAGATTAGCTGGTTAATGTTTGAAATTAAGAAATTTGAAAACAAAATTCTTCCCCCAAATTATTTATTTATACATTTACTCGACAGAAATTATTCAAACTTCCCACCACCCACATCGATGTTGTCACGTAGCCTTTAGTGTAAATTTGAAAACATGCTATTACCAGGCATGTAACGGTTTGGAAAACGCTCTCGGTATAGCCTGACTGCCCGTCTGGCGTTACCATGGGCAGCACCATAAGCAAGATGCATGTCTGCCATTACTGAGTTTTTAAACGGTTAATTTAACAGCGTCATCTCAATAACAGAGAAAGAACAGCAGCCAATATGTAAGCGAGAAGTTACTTTGCTGCGTGATTTGGAACAACAATCTAGAATCTAGAACTTACCGGTCTAAATGTTTTCATCAAATATCTCCGAAAAAAACTTTTTGGTAAAGCTTCATAGAGGTAAGTGTTTAATTTGCCACTTTCGGATCGACGTGAAATTCTGAACCTCTTTTTCTTAACACCCGGTATAAATAAACCGATTTATCATATTTACAGCATACGAGTACGAGAAATGCTGCATTAGCTATATGAGAAATTTAACATCTTTAACAACATTTTTGGTCTTCGGGTTAAGAGCTAAACGTCGAATTTTAAAGGGTGTAGAAGTATAAAAAATTCCGAATTGGTAATTAAATTGACCCATTCATGGCTAGACGTCTTCAGAAGTCTAAGTACGAGCAGCGTAATGAGTCAAATGACGTTCAGATAGAAGTTACAGTTACCGAATTAGCGGTTGCCCAAGTAGTTCAAAGACACTAGAGACACCTCTCGGAGTCGCTAGTTGATCATGGTTCAAGTTACAACTATCGATACGAAATAAAAACTAGGATTCTAACCTCCAGTTATGCTGATGTGTTTCATGAGGATTTTTTAAAGTACACGATCCAGGTTTTTCAGCTAACCTGTAAACGGTCACTGCCCGGGTGGCCCGCGGCGCATTCACACGGTCTCGATTATCGCCAGAATGCAACAACGACGACGAAAATCCATTAAAGGGTGTAACTTAATCACTAACACACTAATGAAGGTTGATTCCCGAATAACAAGGTTTAGGGAAACGAGGAGAGGGAGTCCCTGGTCCTATACGTAGGGTTGGAAAGGTGCCCAAGGAACGGACCTGTAGCGCTGTTGCGGTGTCCGGTGTAGCGGTGGGTGTAGGGGGCTTGGCAGGCGAGACTTGTGTCGAAGAGGTAGATGTCGTCATCGCTGTAAGAGGCCACTATGGCATCCCCGTTGTTGCTGTACACAGCGCACGTAACGTTCGCGCGGGGCCGCGATGACAGCTAAACAAACATCAACGTTATTTCAAAAGAGTGTGATAAAATTCCACTTTTGTCAGTCCCTGAGTGGAAGTCGTGATTTTTGTCGTTTCTTTGTGATTAAACAAGAATAATCATAAAACATTGTAATGCTATAATTATGCCTATATGTTAATGCTAAATGTACATCACTAGTGATAATGTGCTAAATGTACATCGCTCGTGATAATGTGCTAAATGTACATCGCTCGTGATAATGTGCTAAATGTACATCACATGTGAGTGCCGAATGTGCACCACTTATAACAATACCACCCCGCATCCCTGTACCAAATGAGCACCACTTGCAGCAACAATACCACCCTGCAACGCTGTCCCAAATGTGCACCACTTGCAGTAATAATACCACTCTGCATCCCTGTCCCAAATGTGCACCACTCGCGGTAAACAAACGCTCCAAACCCCCACGTAGTCGAGTTCACCATAACCCAGGCCGACTCACAAGGTTGTCGGGGCAATACTTGAGCACAGGGGGAGCGGTGGTGGTGGTGATGCGGCGGTCGTAGACACACACGTACTCGTCGCGGCCGGCCACGCAGAACTGGTTGTCGTTGATGGGGTGGTTGTGGATGCTGTGCAGAGCTACGCGGGAGCCTTGCGAGTCCGTCGTGATCGCAATGCTGCACGATAATCCAGATGTTTAGTGGCTTTACTTCACTCAAAAATAGTTAAGTGTGCGATGATTGGTTCTCGCCATTGTTTAGGGTGTAAACATAGACCTTGTATCATATGATGTCGGGTGATGTGAAGGTATATGTCGTAGGATGACTGCGTTTGTTGTGTCATACGAGAGTCCAATTTCAGAATATGTGTCAGGTGATGAAATGTTGGCGTTAACGTTGTGTCCTTGGTTTCAGTGTGTGCGACAAACAAAGTACAGACAAAAGGTGTGATGCGGTACTCTGTCTGACGGCCTGGAACTTGGGTAGAAACCTAAGAATGGACCACTCTGCTTGTGCCTGCTGCCCCATTTTCTATTCAATTCTGATTGTTTATTCTAACATTCCAATATTTTGATATTCTATTTTATTCTACACTTTGGAACACTGCGATCTAACGTCTATATTGCATAGCTTTTTACATTATTTAGATTTGTTTGAAGTTGGGAACTCAATCAAAAGACTAGCACAGCACTGAAAACTAACGTGACCCTTTAATGCAGAGCATTTCTCAAAATAAGTATTTCGCTAATTTTTTAGGCCTCAGTTACTAGTAGGTCATTTGTACTAGAAATAATATTTGAAAACAAAATATCACTAAGTTAATGAAAAAAGCTATCCCACAAACGAGACGGCCAACAGTCATGAATACATTTACATGGAAAATAAATTAGTTCAATTCAATTTTGACATTTCATTCATGAGCTACTCCAATATCAACATAGGGACACTATAACTGCAGTATAATCTGTATATAAAACATCGAGGAGTATAAACATCTATATATAAAACATCGTCCCCATCCGGTGTTACTTACATCAAATATCCTTAAACAGAACACACTGTAAAAATGGTTTCATATATTAAAATGAGAGACGCGCAGGGTCCATTTTGTACAGAATACAGTTGGATACATCAAATGGGTAAATAAATAGATAAATAAATAAGAAATAAATAAGTAAATCGACAAATAAACTCAGTTCATGCGTACAACTACACACCTAGCACTGGTTTAGTGACACAAAATGTGACAGCGACGACAGCACGCAAAGGAAAGCCAGACTCACGTGTTAGGGCGGTCCTGACGCAGGTCTGCCTCCTTTACCTCTCCGTCCTCACCCGCCGACAGCACCACCTGTGAAGGACATGTCATGTTAACCCAGCACATGTCATGTTAACCCAGCACATGTCANCACATGCCATGTTAACCCAGCACATGTCATGTTAACCCAGCCCAGGGCAAGTTATTTGGGCGACAATGCTGCGTTTAGCTGTGCACGAAAAATTAGTTGCAGTCTTATGTTTATCTGCAATAAGGCTGCAGTTAGCTTGTCACGTCAGCGTAACCGCAGTCTTATGCAGGTGTATATGCAGGGCTACATTTAGCGTTGTAAGAAACACCAACAGCAGCTCCAAGTGTACATACAATAAGGCAGCATTTTGCTCGTTACGAATAACTAGCAGCGTCTTAATGAAAGCGGATTTTGAAATCCACATGAAGAGCTAACTGTTAACCCATATAAACCCTTAAAGTCTCGGGCACGAAAGTAGCTGTTCAAGTTTGACCAAAACCCCTCAATTGCATTGTTCATATCTAACTAAAACGATTACAAAGCGTGGATGCACCACTCAGCTGGGGTCCCAAGAGAGTCCTGATAGTCGTCTGACTCAAGAAACGGTCACACTATCGAGGCGTGGAGAACTCGACAGGTTGACGGGCGCGGCAGTACTCGACAGGTTGACTAATAGAGGGTAGACCCATCGAGTCCTCCACAAGCGGACGATGACTCGCTATTTATACAGTTTGCAAATTGGCTCACAATTTGGCAGCAGGCTTATCATTTCAAGTAAAAATTAAACTGAGGCTGAGGTGTCCCTCTTGAGATAGGGTTAATCTATGTATTGCAGTTGGCGGTCGCGTTACTTATTCATACATCTAAAAATAAGAAGTTTTGTCCAAGTTGCCTTTTAAATATAGTTTTCGCCTATGATTCTCGTCTGAGGGCACTTGAGAAAATGCATCCAAATAAGTTCTTGTTTATCAATAATATACACCATATTGGCGAATGTATACATAGATGGTGTATATACAAGTATATTCGAGTTTTTCATATACACGACGAAAAGGGCTGTACACATACGAGTATACAGTGTGTCCCACAAAAACCAGAAACGAGGAGTATTTTTTTCGTATCAGTAAAACAATCATAAGAACATTTAATTTAATTTCTAGCAAAATTCTCGGTTCGGGTTTTTGTGGGACATACTGTACACCACATTGGCCCAGTGACCCCATTTAAGAACACTCACTGTAACGTTTTTTAAACTTTAATACAAAACATAACCTTTATTAATTCCAAAACGTTTTATCGCTGGGTTTTAAATGCCTTCTAACTAATTATGTGGGGGGGATGTGAGGAATGTGTGTTTTAAACTTCCTTTTTCAAGGGAAGTACTCAGCAGTCCCGTGAAAATGCCTCCCTGAACCGAGTATCGAACCCAGGTCCT
>VOMN01097828.1:0-12465 GCA_014899125.1 Orchestia grillus | reverse complement strand
ATAAGAATGTTCATCAGAGAAGTCCGATGTACATTTGCGTTGGAAAATGGAGTCATTCACAAGCTTAACGCGTAATTTCACCAGACGAAAACTGTCTTTGAGCTGTTATTAGCTATATTGATAACACGGTTTTGCTTCTAAATATTAAGCATAGGGAACGGTTTTGGTTGCATATTTTTGTCATCCACGTGAATGTTTTGTGCGTGTACGAGATCATATACCTGTAATAGAGGAAGTTTGCTTTTAATATTTTGATTCAGCATCAAAAACTATATTCTTTGTGCAAATTCTACGAATGTTTGGTTGCTAGATAATTAATAAACGTGAAATTTCATGCTGGCAATTACTTCTGTCCACCACTATAATCAACTGTATTGTAATCAATAAAAAATTCAAAATAACACATAATCCAAGTAAGGCAATGAGGGATATGAGTAATTTTTGGCAATCTGTGATAATTGCTGCAATTATGGTAATTTGTTCCCAATATATGTAAGATTTGAAAGGTATACACTCGCAAGATTGCATATGAAAAATTCATACAGGAAAAAGTAACCCAGTTAATTTCAAACTGCATATGTATTGTTAATGACTAAGTTACTTTATATGAGCAATTAAGCACGAGCTCTCCAAGCACATTTGATATCATGAGGAAAATCAAGAAATAGATTTAAGAGGATATGATGAGTTTTCCTTCAAGTTGTCAGTAATACTTGATTTCATTGAAAACTTACAGTAGGAAAATAATTTCACTAATACAAGTAAACGCTACTTCAATTCACGGATATATTCGTTAATAAAAGTACTGTACATTATTTTGATATGCATGATGCCTTACAAAATCGGGACCCGAAATGAAAATAATATGATTTGAAAACTAGTTGCGAAATTCCGATTCTGTTTCGATCAAATATTCTTCGTTGAATAGTTTTCAACAAATGCTATACGTTTTAATAAAATACCTAGAACAATGTCAATCTGTAGTTACTCTACTGAAGATTGTCAGATACATGTCTGCGGAGGAAAGTCAAACTATATTACTGAAAGGGACTGTTCATGTCTAGTCCGAACGCTGCCAGCTGCCCTCACATTGAACGTCGGCTCAACATAGAGAAAATTATTTAGATTAGCTTAGTCTGACAGTGGTAGTTTACTTCTTCAATATTGGTATTACGTGCACTAACGTTTTGGCAACTCCTCATTTTATGCTCTTCACAATTCTCTTTGAATGACTACAAAATATAACGATATGCCTTTGAGGTCGGCGGCCGTTCAGATGGATCCCACCACTACTTTTCCATCAACCACGGGTGCATCCGGTCGTTCGGGATCTGCTGTGAGCGGCCCTGCTGAGGTCCACATCGGTGAGAGCTTCGCGTTCTATCCCACGTCATCAAGGTGGTTACTGCACTTCAAGAGGGACTCGCCAGCTCAACTATGGTCGGTTAAACTCCTAGACCTTCACGGCGTAGCCTGGAAGTTCTACGATGGGAGGCGTCTACAGCACGACATCCTTCATTCTCGTCTACACGAGCCGGAACTCTGACATGAGGTACGTTGCCATTAACGTAGGCGCACGTTTTTAGTGATTCATNTCATGAGGAGTTCCTATAATGGTCGTCTCTCTACCGTTCTACGCATGGCACAATGAATACTCGATTACCTAGGTACCTAATTACCTGAATACTTGTTAGCTAGTTACCTAATTACCTAAATACTTATTACCTAGTTACCTAATTACCTGAATACTTATTACCTAGTTACCTATCACTTAATCTTTAAGGTGTCTAATCCTGTCCAGTGTCAGCAGGGTTGACTTCTTAACACTAACTGTACTTAATCAGTACCNTACTTATTACCTGAATACTTATTACCTAGTTACTTATTACCTAGTTCCTTATTACCTAAATACTTATTACCTAGTTACTTATTAATTAATCTTCAAGGGGTCTAATCCTGTCTAGTTACAGCGGGGTAGACTTCTTAACACTAACTGTACTTAATCAGTACCCTTTCCTACTTTGCTGGGTGGCGGAAGTGTGGGGAGCTTCAGTCGGGGCGCCAGGTGGCACTAATCCCGACCACTTCCCGGCAGTGACACAGAAGAACGTTTTATTTGTTGCGCGCACAATAATACTTGTGGAACGTTCTTGTGTATTTATTCCATTCCCCCCAAAGTTTTCCGCAACTCACATATACAAAACAATCAATAAAAATTATTTTTAAACCGTAATTTTACCCCAAAACTATAAATGTGAAGACATTCATAAAACACGATCGCGTGTTTTAGATGGTGTATTGCAACATATTATTGCACAGACAACAAACAGGTCGAAAGAATTTCGATGAGATAGAAACATTAGAAAAAGAAGCTAGGTTTAACTGATATAAATTTCCGGTGAAACTAAATTTTATCCGAAAATCAGAGAATTGGGATGATATTTTGGTAAAAGTATATAGTTTGCGGGATAATTTTGAATTATGTCCGCTTCGGGAGACGAGAACTAAAAATCATGACTTCATTAACTGTTATAATAATTTCAGATCAAAATAGAGGTCCTCATTAATCAATGAAATTCTTATTTTCATTCATTATTACGAACAGACATGGCAAAAAATACATTTGGCTATATTTTATATTGACATTTATGTGCGAAGATTCATCAAACCATACACATAAATGATTATTCAGTTGATGCTTCGATTAAATATATGTGTTCTGAAGCGAAACGGAAATTCGAACATTATCAAGAAATAGCATATCATTCATGCATTTCCATATAGGTTTTGACTTCCCACTGCAAAAAACAAACCATCTTAAACCTAACTCAAAATCGAGCTATGCAATGAATATTCAGAAATATAAGCATAGTTTGTGTGGTTACATGAAAGGTGAGGAGAATAAATATTTGAAATTGAAATTCAACAAAAGAGATGATGATTCACAAAAGGTAACAGAATATCTTCTTGAAAAAACCAAAGAGAATTGAGGGATTACGATAACAAAATGTAGGAATGGTTTTGCCACTGGATGATTTTCGAGAATACCTAAAAGAGGGTAGACGTGTCATGAAGAATTTGCTTAAGAAAATTAAAAATGTCGAGACTTAACTCGCGTTAGTAGTGTACACCTAGTACACCACTCGAAATTTTATATGTTGATTTACGCATTATTTATCAAATATGACGCTCATTTATAAAAGAAGAAACACAGGGAAAATACTCGGAGAAGTAAGTGCCATTCCGATAACGCACGAAGATTTTATCAGTTTTACACAAATAAAATTCTATTCATATGTGTAAATAATCAGGTAAAATGAAATATAAATGAGAGATTTTCCGGTTTTTAGAAACATTTAGAATGATGGTATTGTCTTTAGTTATGTCAACGAAAAATTTATACATTTATGTTTACACAAGGTTATCAACGCATTTTCTAAAAAAATGAGTTGATCAACAGTAAGGTATTTATCCGTATGGATATGTTGAGAGTTATGACAAAATGAAAAGCGAAAGTTAACCCCTCAAATGTGAGTTTTAAGGTATGTCAAATAACGTACCCATTAAGTTGAATGAATATAAATATACCAAAGAATTTTGAAATGCTTTTGAGTGAGGCACAATGAAGATTATGGTATCTGTTGTCTTAAAGTCGATACATTATTACTAGCTGATATATTTGAAAAATTTAGTTGAAAACGTATGGTAACATATTGTTTTTGTTTGACACATTATTTCACAGCACCCGAATTATCATTTGATGCATAAGTAAAACACGCAAAAATAGAATTCGATTTCTTTTAAGATCCTAATATGTTCCTGCTTATTGAAAAAAACGAATAAGTGGATTTCTTACAATATTACAACGATATGTGTAAGCATATAATCCATATGTAAGAGAGACATGTGATGAAAAAACCTTAAAACTTTAAAACTCATGTTGATGTAAACAACCTGTACGTGTGAGCTCAGAATTTACCAACAGGAAATTTCAAGTGGATAGATCTAAAATCAAACCTTACACACAAAAAATATTTGAAATATATTAGAAGTTAATTTAAGTTATCCTAAAGAGATTCATAAAAGTCCTACTGATTTTCCTTTAGAACTAGAAAATTTAAGATTAAAAATATAAATGAGTCAGTTTCACATTTTGTTGATCGGGAAAAACATGCTATGTATCATGAATCTTTCAAACTACATTCAAGTTTAGGATGAAAGTTAATTAAGAACCAAAGAAACGAGAATTTGATGTTATTTCATGGATGAAGGCATAGATTGATATTAATACAACAATGCGTCGAAAGGCAAATCTGAATTAAAAAAAAAATATGAATTCATCAACCAGTTAGTATTCGGTAAACGAAAGAAAAATATAAGATATTGAATTGAAATGAATTTAGTGAAAGTAGAGGAAGAATTAGGATGCATATCTTATAACTCGAATTTTAATGGTGTTGAAACATTTCGGAAAATATCCCAGCATGTCATATGCCAAAAAAATTTGAAAATTTGAAAATCTCATCTACATATGTAGGACGTCTTATCTCAGATGTGAGCAACACGTTAATAAATGATTTCCATTACAATCATATGAAGCAAAATATCTAAATAATGTAAAATTATTGCTTCCTGATACAGATTCAATACGTAATTATGAACAAATGAAGGATTTGTTGATTAAATGGAACGAAATAAAGATTTATGTAATACAGTGAATCATTCAAAAGAGCCTCTCCTATATTCAGATGTAAAAAAATTAATCATGAAAATTAAAGATAAACTGTTTGATACCCTTTAGAAGAGTTTATACGTTGAAGATCAGAACTATATTGTTATAAAATAAAATACTAGGTAGTTTGAAAAGCGTAAAAATATGGAAAAAAAATTCTGAAAATATTATCATTATGGAAGACTATAAGGAGAATTAAAAAAGAAAATTATACAAAAACTGACAAATACCATTCAAATGAAAAGCAACAATTATATACCGAAGGCGTAAATAAAATTGCATTGAAAGGTAATGATGATCAAATATTTATACCAGCAGATTATATCAATATATTAGCACTTAAATATTTCAAATCAGTTTTTAAATTATCTTACAAAACAAAATAATAATCACTATACGGAAGAAAGTAATCAAGTTATCCTGATGAGTCATCAATAGGAAGCGAAAAGTATTGAAGCTAAAAAAGTTAGGCGCTCACAGAAATGAGCAATAAAACCTTGAGAGAAGTATATATAATATAATCTTAGGAAGGGTTATAAAGTCAAGTGACACTTCTCATTGTGATCATTGACTACAACCTTCAAATTACGGGTGGAAGTCACGTTGAAAATTACAGCCTTAAAATTAAAATCTGGATGCTGCAATGGAACTTCTGATTCGGATCAGTAAGATTACAACCTTAATATCACGGGTGGAAGTCACGTTGAAACTTCTAATTCTGATTCATAATTTTATGCTAAGCACGAGAAGTGAAATACCATCTCGAAGAACATCTTAAATAAAAATTAGAGTGCAAAGATAACATATTGCAGCTTAAATTCTCTAAAAAACATTGTGTGATCGTAAGCATGCTTCAGAAAATAAAAATCACGGTGCGAAGGTGGGCTATTGCAACCTAGATTCTCTTAAACATAAGGTAGGTCTCGAAATGATAACGAAAAAGTTATGATTCATACGAAATATGAAAGAAAGGTAGAAAAAAGAAAAGTCGTTTATTCCCATCTCAGGCGCTTACAATGCAGGTACAGTCGAGTTTTCAAACAGTGAGACAACAGTCTTAAAATTAAGTGTGGAAGTAAAATTGAAACTTCTAATTGTGAAACATAATTTGGAGATAGGTACCAGAAGTAAAAAGTATTCAAAATCATTGCGTAATTTCCAGGCTTCTCCCTCTAAATTTGAAGCTTGTAGTTTTGAATTTTAGATCGACAACCTTGATTGTCTGATACGTAAGGTAGTTCAACTTGTCATGAATGGTGCAAAATGAGACATTTATATTTTAAATTAGAGTTGTACGGCTGAATTTGCACCATCTATTTCTTACGAGATGCATATCAACGGTGTGATGGGAGTTCAAAGTTGTGTTGTATGAACATATGCTGTTAGAGAGAAATACATTATCATTTATTCCCAGAATATTTGGCATATGTGACACAGGATATGGCAAATCAATTGGCAATAGCTAAACAAGAATTCACTGGTGCAATAAAAATGCAATTCACAACGCTTATAACATAAATACAGATCTTTGCGGTGAGACACAAATTCGCTGAAATACTTCGCCATGCATGAAAAAATCGAAAGTCGCATTGAAAGATAGACAATTAGAATAAGATCATACAGCTAGACATGTTACTTGATACATAGAATGAAATAACGATAAATTAGAGTGCATAGAGTTGTGTTGCGTTAAATAACAATAGTTGCCTGTATCGTGATACGTACGAGGTGCTACGAACATTGTCACACCTTAAATACTGGTACTTTTGAAACAAATTATCTTAAAAGAATCGAGCAGCAAATGATGGCGAGGATGAACTTAAAAGTCTGCACTTTACAAGGCTTAAAGGCAATAATGAATCGATATTTTGAAGAAGAGGTGTACCATAACAAATCTACATTCACACTTTTGCACCACGATAACGAACTATGTCACGATAGCTACGTACTTGCGTTGTGAAAAGCCTGTGTTTATTACTGTCGAGAATATACACAAGAAAATGAAACAATAGAATTCTGAGACAGCGGTTTCATGCAGTTTCTAGAAGTCTTATTTGCAATCCTAACATAAGCATCTTTGGTGTACGACACTAAAATAGATTTTGAGTCTCGATTCGAAAAAAAGTTTTTACACCTACCAGCTCGTGCACAACGTTAGATGAACAAGGAAACCAATCGCATGTTCTGGAACAGCGGTCTTAGCTGATATATACAAGTTCTGTTCAATTACACAAGACAAGCATCTTAGGATGAGTGACGCTAAGTAAAATTTAGAGTCTAAGATTAGAAACATGTACGGATATCCATGGATATATACATTGATGAGAATACGTATGCATTATTGCCATTGGTGAGATTCAAGATGACGAGACACTTATCCTTGAAATCGTTTGATAACCGGAGTTTTTAGGTACAGAGAAAGATTATTCCATAGTGAGGCTCCTGAGATTGACAAAGCTTTTTGTCCCGCGTCGGATGACAGGTTGCATTGGAGGACGTCCTTGCTCCTATTCCGTTTTTATTTACAGCATTGGGAGGAAGGAATTTTTGATTTGTTGCATTGCTTTGAGGGAGGTTTAAAGCCGAGAAAACATATCGTGCTTTACGAATGACAAACCTTCGTTGTATGGGGATCAAGTTCAGTTTTTTTAAGAGAGGAGTTACATGATCACATTTCTTAAAATTAAGGTTACAAACAACCTTGGCAGTAAAATTCATGCATTTCTGCAAATCATTCTGCCGAGATTTGTGTATATCTCCCAACGCTAAACTATTGTAATCGAAACATTATAATACTAGAGACTGAATTGCTAATACAGTAATATTTTTTTTATCTAACACGTTCTTCACCCGATAAAAAAACATTAAGGTCCCATTTAATATATTACATGTTTTTACGTGAGTTTTAAAGGTCACGTTTCTTTCAAAGAACCCCCATAATTTTCTTACTGGGTTTACAGACTCGATTACCTCGTTCCCAATTGTTGAAGTAAGTTTAGGTAGCTTTTTTATTGTATCTCTAGAGCGTAAGGTGATAAATTGGGTTTTGCTTGAGTTAGGTTCGAGGCCATTTGGTCGTACCATGATTTTAAGCCATTAGAAAGGCATTCAGCGATTGCTGTAGTTTCCAGTGGTTTGTGTTGATTTCTTTTTATGCCGATTTGGACATCATCCGCATGCGTCAAGATTTTTGTGTTGGGGGCATCAATGGGAAGTCACTTATGTAAATAGAAAACAGAAGAGGCCCGAGGATTGATCCTTGAGGTACCTCAAAGTCATTGCTGATAAAGGATGATATTGAGTTTTCTAGGGATGCTGCGTGGGATCTTTTTGATATATAGCATTTAAACCACAGTGTGTCTACTTCTAGGTTCGAGATATTCTGCAAAAGCTGTTTGTGTTCAACGCTGGCAAATGCTTTCGAGCGGTCAAGGAGCAGTATGAAAGTTGCATTTTTTTGTCTATATTACTGTATATTTCATCAGTGATGTTGAGTAGGGCATCTTGGGTACTTGTTTTCCTTCTGTATGCACACTGATTTCCGTGTCGTATGTTCGATTGATCTAGGTGGGTAGAGAGCTGATTTGTTATTACTTTTTCTAGTACCTTCACCAGAAAAGGTTTTAGACTGATAGGTCTATAATTTGATGCTATATTGATCACGAGATTTGTGCAATGGTTTAATTACGGAATGCTTCCACTGACCAGGAAATTTGTTAGTGGCAGTGGAAGTATTGATTATCAAACGAAGCATCGGCGCAGTAACAGAGATGCGTCTTTGATATACCGAAGGCTGATATTGTCATGTCCAACCGCCTCTGTATTTTTCAAGGAATACAGGATACTGCGTATGTCTGATACATTAACAAGACGAGGTCTCCAATATCTATTGGTGTCAAGATTTGAAGTATTACTTAATTGATTTTTCGGTTGAGGAGTTTCATAGAGTTGCTTTAGACGTTTAATAGTAAACTTCTACACCACTGTTAAAAAAAGTGTTGAAATTTGTGGATATTACTATAGTATTCGAATACCGAGGGAGATGGATGCCTAAATAGCCCTGCCGGAAGATGCGGATACAGGTCGTCAGAGAACTTGGTATGGTTCTCACTCTGAGGCCACTGTGGCGCGACTTTTGGAAGGAGGGGACCAAATATTTAGGGTTCGTCTTCTGGCGACAGCCTCCCGGTAGGGAGAAGGGTCTTTGGTTACATGCTTCGCCCTCACTTGCATTTGGGACTCAACTGGACCCTGAATCATTTCGGATTGCTATGACACTGCGGATGGGCGCTGTAATTTCTGAGCCTGATCCACGTGGCTGTGGTCGGATTCTGGATGCTAGAAGATTGCACTGTCATTCATGTAGATTCAGCGCCGGTAGCCACCCACGGCATGTGGCTCTGAATAATATGATTCAGAGGGCACTACAGAGTGCTGGTATCCTGTCTAATCTGGAATCTGTTGGGGTTGATTGGGAAGATGGTAAGGGAATTGACGGCGTAGCAGTTTTTCCCTTTTCTAACTGAATGGGCTTTAGCTGGGATGCGAAATGCGTTCACCGTTCACCGAATCTTACGTGAATAGTTCGGCTGTGTATGCTGGGTTCGCGGCTGGCGTGGCGGAGGTCAGAATGCGTCGCTGGCAGCTCGTCATAGATTCGAAGTGTTGGCATTGAATACTTCGGGTACCCATGGTGTTACGACAAGCAAGTTTGTGACGGAGGTCGGGCGTCGCATTTCGGAGTTTCCTGGTGATCGCAGGCAAATATTCTTGCTGGAACAGAGAATTGGGTCGGTTATGCAGAGGGGCAATACGTTCAGTATTTTTGCTTCGATCTTCCCGGGAAGTTTGATGCCTCGGTCTCGTAGCACTCTTGCGATGTAGTGCGTACACACCTACAACGGTTGTAAGCCATCAAAATTGGCGTCTGGTCGGAGCCTTGTCCTTTGACCTGTTACCAGATCTTTGTTTTTAATGTCTGCCATAAAATTTACTTATATTTTTTCGAAGCAATATAATGTGTTTTTAATTAATTGGTTACAGGCGGGGGGCTTTAATAAGAAAATTGAAGGTTTATAGGTGCCTTAAGTAACAATTATGACGTGGTGCACCCGGAGGCGGTGATGAAAATTCCACTCGCACCTGGGTTGCTCAGAGGGCCTTCTTGAAACCCTCTATTTCTGTTTTCTCTCGACTGGAAAGTAAAAAGTATATATTCTTGCTCCTATAGACTACAATAGGATTGTTTATGGGCATGAGCAAAATGTAAAAAAGTAATATAAAGAATTTCCTAACATATGAAGTCTTTCAAAACGGCGTCTCTAGAGTAGTGACCAGCGTGGTGACCCGGAACGGCACTCTGGACAATGAACTGTGAAAACTCGAAGGTAAATGCCAAGTCAGAGAAGTTTGCTTCAGTATTCTCAATATTATTCAGTATTTACTTAAAACTCATTCGTGAATAAGGGTGTCATGGCACAGGGAGAGGAGAGAGGAAATCCTTTCAAACGAAGAAAAATATACTATGTTAGAGCTAGCGAGATCTTTTGACTCATGCACAATCGCACTTAAGATCGTATCTTTCAACTCACCGAATCATCCTCGACCTCTTGGAGCTAAAAGGCAACGACGTTAGTGAGCGGTTAGTATTAGTACTGCAGCCGAGTTGGAAGGAGCGCTTCAGTCCTGCAACTGAAGAGCGGCGACTTCGGGAGCTCCTCGAGAAACAAACGGAATTTTTCCATTCGTCATTTAATTGAGAGGTGAGCACTGGGAATCTAATACTGCCTTCAGAGTACGAAACTGATTTTGAAATGCAATTTGTGATACCCCGTCTGTCGTTTTTGAAATTTTTATTTGCCACAAGTAATTTACGTCAGATAACAGTTTTTCAATCAAATGAAAATTGACGAATAACCGGAGTCAGGATATAAACCACATGGGGGCCCGAATAAGCTACAAGGCTTCTATGACAACCTATACAGACCTAAATGCCTTCCATTTACAGCATATCAATGAATTGTAAAAAATTTTACCACTCATTGTTTTTCTGGTGGTAAATTGGTTGAAAACCAGAACCACTCATTGGTTCTGGTTTTCACTCAGGTATGTAAACTACAATAACTGGATAAGTAGTTTAAAATAAAGGTTAGAATAAAAACATAATATGAATTTAGCAATTAGGCCAAAACAGCCATAAACATTGATATGTGTAGTTGAAATTTATACATTCACATATTTGAGCATACATATATCCACATAGGTCGACGTATCCGAACCTATGCATCCCCCTTATGAAACGAGAGAAGTATCTCAAAGTTACAAATTAGGGTACAAAAAATGATATAAGATAGTGATCGAGCAAAGGACTATATACGTACACATATTTGAACATATATCCTCGTAGGTGTACGTAAATAGATTTACGCATATTATTTCAACACAGCCAGAGAAGGTAAATCTCAAGATTAGTCTTAACTGATCTAAATGAGGTATTTTGTTGTATGTTTGGAAGAATAGAATTTCAAAATTTAGTTCTTGCAAAGAGAATGCAGTAGTGAGATTTGGTACATGAGCAATAAGGAAGTACTAATTTATTGCAATTCTTAGTGACAAGATCTTGGGGACGGAATTCGGCAGAAAGTTTTCTATGGGGATTTGGGGTCACCGCTTGTTCTAATTGTTTTGAACATGAATTTTCCCAGGGAAAATTGATAAGATTTGCTAATATTAGGATTCACGTGGATTTAAAAATGTTGTTAATGCGCTTATTATAGTCTGAGTGCACAATAGCTCTTAGGACTTTTTTCTGAAAGGTTAAAACTTTGTTCGTCTTGTTTTTATCGGTCCTATACCTTACTTCTACTCCATATTGAAGAAACGGGTGAATAAGTGTATAATACAATAATTTTAAAACTTCAATAGGCAATATATTTCTTACTTTGTGTACTACACCAAACGATTTCGATCATTTTTTACAAATGTACCATGTATGTTCGCTGAAAGTCAAATGCTTGTCAAGGATTATTCCCAGAAACTTCGAGTGATCGGTTTGCTCTATTATACCATTTCTCATCGTTATTTACATGAGCGGAATTTTATTCTGTACGAAAAAATAGCGTACGTCGTTTTGCTTACATTGATGCAGATTTTATTGGCTTTTAGCTACATTTAGACTTTTTCTAGTTCTTGATTTATTTGGTTAGTTGATTCTCCAGTATTGTTTGGAGGAATTCTCGATGAAAGGATACTGTAATCCGCAAAAAGTATAAAATTAGAGCCCGGAGTGCAATTCACTATATCATTTATGAAAATTAGGAACAGTAGGGCTCCAATACTGAGCCTTGTGGCACCCCGTGTGTCACATTTAACATATCTGAATTTGCATCTCTGATTAGAACGAATTGTTTACAGTCTGAGAGATAGGAAGTGAACCACCGATGAGGAGTTCCTCTTATTCCATAGTGTTTCAATTTAGATAAATGGATCTTATGATTTACACTATCATTTTTTTTTTAATTTAAATATATGGAGAATATGAGAAAACCCTCGTCAGTGTAGGTGCATAGATATTGAAAGTGATTTAGAATAGCTTGAGTCGTTCATCACTGAGACCAGATGCCAAATCTATTTTGTGAACGATTTTTCAATATGTAACAACAGATAGGAAGAACAGAGATTGGTCTACAATTATTTACACACTGTTTGTCATCGTTTTCAAAAATTGGAGTTAC
>VOMN01097821.1:0-23915 GCA_014899125.1 Orchestia grillus | reverse complement strand
TAGGGAAGGAAGAAGAGGTAGGGAAGGAAGGGGAGGTAGGGAAGAGAGGAAGGGGAAGTAGGGAAGAGAGGAAGGGGAGGTAGGGAAGGAAGGGGAGGTAGGGAAGGAAGGGGAGGTAGAGAAGGAAGGGGAGGCAGGGAAGGAAGGAGAGGTAGAGAAGGAAGGGGAGGCAGGGAAGGAAGAGGAGGTAAGGAAGAGAGGAAGGTCAGGTAGGAAGTGAAGGACAGGATTTCCGTCCCAGAGAAGGAGTCGGGTCCCGCAGAAGGCCGCCGGGCTTCAGTATCGTGAGACGACATCATTTCTCAGTGCAGGAATGCGTACGAATTATTAACTCTTGCTCGGAACGAAGGTAATGGAGTGCTGGCAGATATTTTTCGCACGCTCATCAAACATTAAGTCGCCATCACTTGCTCCAACTCGAATTGGCTGGATTCCAGCCAGGAAATGCCAATATATCAGTTGAGGCGAGGCCGTCTGTGCAAATGCTGGGCCCTTTTGAATGATAAAACTAATGTGAGTTAAAACACGTTCCTAGAAATGGATGTGTGTCGACAGGCGAAGCGTTTGAGCGGTTCGACGTTCATCAGTTTCTATAATGATGCATAATTATTTTTGTACACGTCACAAATGCATAAACACAAACAAGAAATAGATGATTTTTCGAAATAAACCTAGTCTTAACTAGAATATTAAGAAATGCAGAAAAGTCCGATTCAGTTGAAATTGGCGTATGTTGATGAATAAAAAAATACTTTCAAGCAATCTGTGGTCTTGTCTACAGATGGAGTCAGTGACTTTAAAGCTATCGTCATAAATGGGATGATCAACTGGTGGGGAATGGTCTCTAACGCTACTTTGTGTGGGGCTTGGGGACGCCCAGCCTCTGCGAACAGGAATTTTCCCGCGTTCTGCTACGTGCGTCGTAATACGAAGAGTCGTCTCTCGTAAAAGGTAACACACGATGTTTGCCTTCTGTCGCGTACGCTCCCTGAACCATCTTGTTACACCGTCGCTGGCAGAGCGAGGTGATTTCAAAGTCAAAAATGCTGAGTCTCAACCTACCTTTACCTTTATTAATTACAACACCATGTACCGTTGAATATTCAATTTCTTATAACTACTGACGCGTGAGGGATGCGAGGTGTAAGCTACCTTACCAAGGGAAGCACTCCGTGGTTATGTAAAATGCTAGGCCTGAGCCGGGATTTGAACCCTCACTTCCCAACTCACGCTATCGCGTTAACCGCTGCCCCATGGAGCCAGCCGAGCTTAAAAAGATTTACTTGTTTGAAAGCTTCGCGGGATGGAACTCGAAGATAAAATGAATCGATTTTTAAAAGAGAGACACATCTTCAAGAGCCCGTTCTGAGTGCTTGTGTGTGATTCTAATTCCCAATAGCAGTTCCGAGTGTTAGTGCTGAGTTCTAGTTCTGCCTCCAGTTTTGAATGACACATCTGAACACTAGTTACGACCACCAATATCAAGAAACAGCTATGAGCTTTAAATGCAGAGAATTACGTCTGATTTTCAGACCTGGTCGCCAATTTTCAAAGCCAGTTGTGAAAGCGAGCTTGAGGACAGCCTAACTGGCACTCACTGATCACCGAGTGCCAGTTTCGAGTGCCAGTTTCACCGAGTGCCAGTTTCGAGTGCCAGTTTCATTGAGTGCCAGTTTCATCGAGTGCCAGTTTCACCGAGTGCCAGTTTCGAGTGCCAGTTTCATCGAACAACTGAGCGCGATTGTGAGGGACGATGTCTTCAGTTGCTTCATAACGTATGATCAGTTGCGTGTGCGTCACATGTCCAAGGGAAGGAAACACCAATTAAAAACGTAAAAAATATTTATTTTGAGCGTTTTGAAGCTTAGCTTATTTTGGACGGGCTTGGTTGAGCATGGCTTACCACATGACTAATGTTGTCTTCACATGACCACATGTCTCCACTGTGGTGCTACGCGGTGTACATGTTCTATCTTCGGACCCTACGATGACGTCACTGAATCTCGTCTAAACTTGCGATGACGTCACTGAATCTCTTTTAAACTTGCGATGACGTTGCTGAATCTCTTCTAAACTTGCGATGACGTCACTGAATCTCTTTTGAACTTGCGGTGACGTCGCTGAATCTCTTTTAACCTTGCGGTGACGTCGCTGAATCTCTTCGGACAGTGCGATGACGTGACTGAATCTCTTCGGACAGTGCGATGACGTCACCGAATCTCTTCGGACCGTGCGACGTCACAGAATCCCTTTGTCGGATTGGTTGAACGCTGTGACTCATGTCATGTTTTTCCTATGTTCACTGCCACGACTCACGTAAAACACAACAAAAAACTATGAGTTTTCTTATGAAAATGACGGTGGCGGCCTCAATCAACGGGACAAAATCAGAGATTAATTTCGATTACATGTCATCAATCTCCATGAATCAAATCGTACGATATTTTTTCATTCACGCGATGCCGCGAAGTAGGTCAGGATTGAAGCCTTCAAACTCCCGACAAGCGTGCGGTTGTGAACTATTGTGAACAGCTACTGAGTGTAACGCTCTTTAGGTCGTGATGAAGATTTTGGCGTAGGTGGGCACGATGGTGATTAAAAGTCATCCCGATCATCGATGTTCGAGTTTTAGCAGCGATAAATTTATCAACCATAAAACGACAACCGATGAATCCTGTATTGTGCTAGCAATAACGATATTTCAAATAAATATTGAGGAATTTATACCCAAGCATACTTTTGAATAAAATATCTTAGTTAAAATTTATTTCTAGAAAATTCCTTTAGACTAGATGATTTTCGTGCAGGCGTAGTGAGGTAAAATAGTTTTTACACAATTGAGAAAATACTATAAACTTATACTAATTACAATAAAGAGTAAATATAAACATTGCACAATCACAGTTAGACTATATTTTAAAGCATGTACACGTCCCCCTTCTTTAACATGGGCATTTTGAAGTCTTGATCTGACAATGCCCTGCTCTTGATGCCCTATTCTTGATGCCCTCCTCTTGATGCCCTCCTCTTAATGCCCTCCTCTTGATGCCCTCCTCCTGATGCCCTCTTCTTGACCCGGCAGCTTTCCTGCTCAAGTGAACACAATCCCTCCGCTAGGGTGACTGCGCGACCATAAATGCACGTGATCGATTGTAGGGAGCAAGGGGCTTTTCCTGTTCTAAACTGGAAGCAAATAATAAAAATATCGATTATCGCTAGTTTCCAACAAATAGTATTGCGATACCGCGAAATCTATAACTTTCTTATCGGATAACAGAGAGCCCGATGTCGTTACATGTGCAAATTATCGTGGGAATGCGTGATATCAATATTGAACTGCACGTTAAAAGATACCAATCCAGTGCACGGACCACTTTGAAATTATTTTAATACTGTAGTTTTTAGGTAAAATTAACGATACGTTAAAACTACACTTTTATGCCATGAGAGTCATTTTGCAACCCGATACGAGCTATTTACTTCGCTTTTCTTCGTCGTTGTATGATTAGTTACACGTCAGTAACATTTCATGCCTCAAGTCTTGTATGAGTCTAGTTAGTGAGCAAATTCGATATTTTACTACGAAATCGGTCACTTCTGGGAAGAATGTGTCATGAACTCTTTAGTTGACATGATCAATACCTAACCATTATCTTCAGTTGACATGATCAATACCCAACCATTATCTTCGGTTGACACGATCAATACCTAACCTTTATCTTCAGTTGAAATGATCAATACCCAACCATTATCTTCAGTTGACATGATCAATACCCAACCATTATCTTCAGTTGACATGATCAATACCCAACCATTATCATCGGTTGACACGAACAATACTCATGTACGAGTTTGACGTCTGTACGAGATAAACGAGAAAAAAATGTCAAATAGTTCTTTACAGCCGAGTTCTTATTAATAACGTATATTCTTTACATGATGTAGATGCACGTAAACGAAGATATTGTAACAAGACTTCATTTGTTGCACAATACGAGTATACGTTTTCCAACTGCGTTTGCGCCAATCTTGCATTTCCGCGTTAACCTGCGTTACACACAATGTCTCGATGGCGTGGAACGATGCAATGTAATCACAGAATGTTAATATCGTCATTTGACGGCATGGCACTTGGATGACAACCCAAAAATGAGCTACTCTTCACGTTCGTGTGCCACGTTCTAGTTCTATATTCTGGACGTATTCCACGTCCTGTGTTAGTGCTCGTAAGGCTGACTCTGTGGGTAGGAGTGTGGACCTTTAACCCTTTCACCCCCGTTGGGATTATACGTCCCACAGATTTTGTGTGGGAGTTCTGGGGCGCAATTGGCGCCTACCCCATATTTCTGACGTCACCGTACCTACGCTTCGCCAGTTACTCGCAGCCTCGTGTGAACTCTCAGCCAATTAGATCCCGCTTTAATCAGTGGTGCAATGAATTTCATATCACTTGTTCTGCAAGCGAACCTAATATTTTCTATTATCCCAACCGGGAGTGAAAGTGTTAAAGGCCAGCGCTCGCTTGGCTTCGAATGCGAGCCACGCTGTTCGGAAGAGATCGTAATAATACCTCCTTGCAGACGGAGACAAATTGTCCCCAAAGCTTTGTTTTAGCCATGAATCTATTAGGGGTCTTCCTATTCGATACGCACAAGGTCCTTGATGGAGGTAATCGGACCGGAAACAGAACCCGTTCTGAAAGTGTTCATTCGTTTGTATATCACAGACAGCAAAGCACCACATGCCTTCCCAAATCGTGGCTTCCACAGCGACCTGCAGACGGTGGGGAACAACCGCATCCTGTTTCCGTGCCTTCGACGCGTACTCGAAACTGCCGGTGGCGGTCCGGCGCACACAAGAAGAGTTTGAGCTAATATTAATGGGCTTTAAATTGAGATATTCTCTTTTGGTGATGAGGACTTCCGTTGTCAAGCGGCCGTTGTCCCTCTGGTTCAGGATGTATAAATTCGGGCCGAAGTATTCCAGAAGAAGATGTCCACTGATGCTGAATGTCACGTTTCCGAAAATGTTGTGCTCCTCCATGGGCTTCTTTGGTTCCATCCACAGCACCTGAAAGTTTATTGATTTATAGTGTCGCTCATCATGCATCGCTCCATCTGATCCACGACTTACTTTAAATCAAATTTTAAAACAACGTTGAAAACGGTTCTACAGGCATTGAATCAAATTTACTCCTCTGTTTCAGCATGACTTTTGTGTTGAATTCCGAAATTGTGAAGGCAGTTTTGGCTTGCTGCAGTCGCTGTAGGGAATAGCGAGGTTTTGTTTGTGTAAACTGCAGCCCAATCAGGTTTTCTCCTGCTGCAAGGTTTGCACTGTCATTTTTGATAAAAAAAGACTGATAAGTAGGTATTTTGCATCACTCATATCGCTATTTATAACTCCAAACTTCATGGAATTAAAAAATGTTTCTCTCTAGGCTTGACAGGAATGAAATCTTTTATATTTCACTTGACATGATGAACCATTCTTTGATATCGTGCTGGCACACACTAGTTTCAAAATTTTCTAGTGCGCACTATGGAGAATGATGTAGTAAAATTGCAAGGTACGGAGAAAGTTCACGAACTAAATGAATAGTTGGGTTATCGGCAGTGGAACCGGATGAAAACCTATCGATGAACATTCCATATAACTAACTCTATCATGAAATTTTGACCGAGTCTATTTTTCATTACCTCCTTCTTTAGCCAGAATGCCTCTCTGCAGTCTCCCTCAGTAACTTTCTATCAATGCATGCAGAATCCTCTGCCAGATTTTGTCTCGTGAATTTTTCAGAGACTGTTTCAAATCGTCGAGAGTAGCACAAGCACCAGCTTCAAATATGGACAAACACCGAAATCCAGAAAATTCCCATCGGGAGATGGAGGCCACATTTATATACTTATCCCAGAACTAGGGGAAAATTGACTTGGCCCTACTCCGAGTTTTCTCGGACATGCGTGAAAACACGCGTGAAAAGTATTTGTAAAAAGCGAAATCTTTTTTGAAGTTCTTTCTCATTTTGCGATGAGAGGGAACCAAAATTTCATCATTGTACGAATTGGAGAGCGCCTTCGTGCGTGCGATCCTCTAGCGAAAATGAAGGGAGACCTCCACGTTTAGGAGACAGCTGCCCAAACCATGACGAAGGGCGGCTTTTGACGGGTATAAACGTTTCTTACATTAGGTAGTATACATACATCCTGATTGTTTTCCCAGCGCTCGGTTAGTCTGAGGATTGAGTTTTGCCTCTAGTGTAAACTTCTTTTTATCAGAAAACGGCAATCTCTCCTCCCTCCTTCAGTGTCGTCTTTTAGAAAGTCCGGAAGAAGCTGCGCTCTGTTGGCTCGTTTAGTTGAGGAATTAGGGTTCGACTCTCGGCTCAGGCACTGATTTTCACGTAACCACGGAGTGCTTCCATTGGAAAAGGAAGCCTAAACCTCACATCCTTCACCCGCCAGTAGTTGCAAGGCATTGAAAACCCAACGGTAACACGTGTTGGAATTAATAAAGCTTTTTTTCTGGAAACCGATTAGTCGTTGACACTTTTTCAGCTCGTCGGGAGAAAGTTTGAGGTCGGTTTTGACTAAGGTCCTCACTGACGTTTTGCTCACATTCTTCTGTTTAATTGTTTTCGCTCTTGGGCCGCTTTGGATTGCTCTCGACCCTCCAGTGCACGGCCTTCATGAATTTTTGAAGGTGCGAGCTGAACGTCGGTGTTCATTTCTAAGACGGTCTTTGTCAGTGCTAAGTTCTTTCAACATGTTGACGGTGTCGTCAGCAGTGGATTTGGCCACATCAGGCTGTTTGATCATATTCGATTCTCACACTTCCGCACGAAGAAACTCATTTTCTCAAATCAAGTAAGCAATTGTCCATAAAAACCTGCTTGGAAATGAAGAAATGTAGATATAGCTCAACTAATTAATATAAAATCCAAGGCAATTTTACACTATTGCAGATTTTCAGTTGAAACAGAGTCCGTTGACTTCATCCGCAGCCTGTAGTTCCAGGTGGCCTACCTGTAGTAATTGACGGAGCTGATATGTTGATGGTAGAGACGCTTCTCCACGGTCATGGGGCCGTGGTAATGGGGAGGTAATATATAAATAAACACGGTCATAGGACCAATGAGATACTCTACACTCCTGGACCAACATCTTTCTCATTAAAAAACATCCTTACCTAATACCACCATACACCCCCGATGTCAGACAAACCTGACTGACCCCAAAAGTTCCATAAGCATCGGCAGACTCACGCAGACTCCATGGAGTTCTTTAGACGTGGAGCGACTGTAGGGCATAGGCTGCGGCACCAGCGCCCTCTGCCAGCAACTCGAGATGGCCTCCTCAGCGTGGACACACCTAGCCATGTCGTGCACAGGTCTGTACGCTGTGTAACACTCCACGCCATATTGTGCGGCCTGTGCGCTGTGTAAGTGACGCTCCATGTTGTGCACAGGTCTGTGCGCTGTGTAACTGGCGTTCCAGTGGTCAGGAGCCCTGGTTGGACCACTCATGCGAGGGTCGCCTGCAAAATGAGATGAACAGAGTCAAAGATGAACAGGGCTACCCTTGTTTTTGAGATCATATTCCTCCAACTAGTAGCATATTCCTGTAACTAGTGGCACATTCCTGTAATTAGTAGCACATTCCTGCAACTATGAGCCCATTCCTGCAACTAGTATAAGTGTTCCTGCAGCTAGAAGCACATTCCTGCTACTAGTAGTACAGTGACAGTAATTAGTAGAGTACGAGAATACTATAAAGGGAATTTTCATTTTAATAATGGGTATTATCTCCTTATGTACAATAAAAGGAGTTATGAAATAACACCGAATGGTAGTGAACAAATATCACATTCCAAAGCGCAATTACCACAATCACACTCGATAAGGCGCGCCGTCTCCCGTCTCTTCGTCACCCCCTGAATCATCGGGTCATGACTTCGTTTCAATCACATTGCCTACCTATGCTTACTTTCTGTTGCCCGAGAGTGTGCGAGTCTGTCGCGATGTTGTGCACGTTTGTGTGTGTTTACAAATTTATGTCTCTATCCAGACGTCTGTACCTCCATCTAGACGTCTCTACCTCTATCTAGACGTCTCTACCTCTATCTAGACGCCTCTACCTCTATCAAGACGTCCCTACCTCCATCTAGACGTCTCTACGTCCATTTCAGACAGACGAATCAGGAAAAGCACACATCTCCCACTCACAATGTTCAACGAGTACTATAACACTGTCTGGCTAGGAGCTGTTCTCTCGTGCTTCCTGCGCCTCACCACGTACGCGTATGCAGCAGGCGTAGCATGCGTTCTGACGTTTTGCTTATCTTCGTTATCAGTTGAATCATCACACATCGAAAGCAGCAGGAATTTACGACAGGTTTGAACAATCTCCTCAATCACTCTTATCAGGAGCAATGACAGCGTCATCGTATGCTCTGGTTGTTTAATTATTATTGGTCTTTTTTCAACGGTTTTGAGTCTTGTTTTCAGAGATTATTCTATTATTGATTATTCTATTATTCAATTCAATGATTATTCTATTATTGATTATTCTATTACTCTATATTATTGATTATTCAATTATTCTATATTATTCATTATTCTATTATTCAATTCAATGATTATTCTATTATTGATTATTCTATTCAATTGTTGAGAGTTGAATTGCGTCTCCATGCTTCGAAGCTCGATTTTTTTGCGTCGGAAAGTAGAATTTTTTATGCGTTAAAGAGAACAGAGGCTTGCTAAATTCCGGAGCTTACTGCTTCATGATTCCATCTAAGTCTAGCCACCCTAAATGCGATGTTTAACCCAAGTCTAGCCACCCTTAATTCGATGTTTAATCCAAGTCTAGCCACCCTAAATCCGATGTTTAATCCAAGTCTAGCCACCCTAAATGCGATGTTTTACCACCCTGTGATTTCATTTTGTGTCCAGAATGTTCAAGAACATTTTATGAATAATAAAAGCCCGACTCATACCTAAACATGGTTGAAAATTTAAAGAACTTTTTGATCGATCGCCTGCCGGAGAATCGAGAACAATTGAAATTTAAACCTCGAGGGAAGGCAGCAATAAAGTTTTAACCCTCGACATGAATACAGCGTCACTCCTAATTTTTGCGGTGGAAATTGCACAGAACTGCAATGAATTTTAGGCTTGTATTCGTCTCGACAACGAATGATAAAAAAATGAAAAAACGAACTGAAATTTGTTATTTCCCCACACGCACGCGAGGGGCAGTCGAAACGTTTGCAGACAACTCTTGAAATTCCCAAGTGCGCCCTGCTTTCCCCTAGTAATTCTGCACAGGCAGCTGGAACATAGGTATTGTTTAGATAATGACGGACCTTCTGTGAAGAAAATTTAGGCTGTTTCTAGAAAATAACTTTTCAGAAAACTTGTTCGAGAAGCCTTTACCCTGTCCTTCCCGCCCCTCGTATATCTACTGTATATCCTGCCCCTCATATATCTATATCCTGCCCCTCATATATCTATATCCTGCCCCCTCTTAAACATGCTCCTGCAGGTTCCCAAAAATATTGTCTTACATTGGGCACAGTGTTGCAAAATAACTACAGCAGAATATTGTTCAGTCATACATATAATTTATTGCAAAATTTTCAAATTCGAGATAAAATTAATTCAAATTTGCATGCGTTGTTGCTACGATTAAGCTGCACAAATCCGTCCACATAGTGCACTCACACAGCAAATATCCGTTCACACAGTGCACTCACACAGCACAAATCCGTCCACACAGTGCACTCACACAGCACAAATCCGTCCACACAGTGCACTCACACAGCAAATATCCGTCCACACAGTGCACTCACACTGCTTTCCGCGTGCATTGTGTACACAACTCGCAATACTACACCCGTTATCTCCACCCTCCGCCTGGAGATCAATGATATCAATTCCGTCTAGTGCATTTACCTCTCTTCCATCGCTGACCGGAACCCCTATTCAAAGTAATTATTATTTCTATAATTGACGTATGAGTCCAATTCAGAGATAAAGATTGTGTTGATCTCCAGGTAGATATCGGCCGATCAATGACAACTGTACCGATGACATGTAAAATAATATCTTTTATATTCCTTTTAATAAAAAAGAACGCTTAATAAAAATAAATGGAGTTTACATGCACATGACCAGATGTCTTTTTTTCTCCCGCTCAAGCTGTTACATCCGAGGTAGATCAGCTCCTCTCATAACTCCAGACCAGCGCGATTGTCTAAAGCGAAAGACCTGACTATCCTCTCCTCCGTAAATTGCCATCGCTTCACCACGTTCACCCAGACTGTTAAATCTAGTTTCACGCTGTTCTACAAGTTGTTCTATGATGAAACGAAGAAATCAAGTCCTCTTTCAAGCTCTGCCGAAGGTATACCATCGAGCAAAGTAAGCTTCTCTGGTCATTTCCGTACGAGAAATATTAAGTTTTCGTGCTGTGTACGTTTGCTAAACTTCAGGGGAGGACTTCGTGCAAAACACAGCTTGTGTCTGTACGCATACAGCGTTGACTGAGGGAACACGTGTAAGGTTTATAGAAATTCGTTTGTAGCTGTACATGTACGTAAAATTGATGCACATATAACAGCATTATTATTTTCAGCACATAACAGTAATAATTATACGTACGTAGCTGCATGTGTACGTACAGCAGCATTACTATATCGCACCCTAACCAAGTATATTTGGGCGTAATGTTATTTCAGTTTTTCCCAATACTACTAAGGGTAGAATTTGCACGAGAGAGGTGTATCAGTAACGTAAAAAGAGGCCTCTCAGTTCTCTCGCATCAGTGTCTGGGTGCTACGTGCATACGCGGTTCAAAACGATGTAATTTTATAGCCTATGAATTTATTTAGAAAACTTCATGCGAACAGTGTCGAACCTTCTTACAAATCTCGCTACAGCATCCGGCATACAAGATAGCCTTAAAGTAAGTTCACCGACATGAAGTATGGCACTTCATGCATTGTTAAGCCTTCCTTCAGTGTGTTAAGCCCTTTAGGGACCAGAAGAACATACATGCATGTCTCGTTTCGTGGGCATGTTACTAGTTTTTCTGTAAAAAGGTAAATGCAGCCTTATTGCATATGAACATAAGGCTAAAAATAATTCGTTTTCGCAAAAATAATTTAGCCCCCAAAGGTTAAGGAACATGATATGGAAATGACGTGGTTATAACATTATCTTTTAGTGTTTTATAATGCCACGCTGCCCACTCACAGCTGCTGCAGACGTTCACCAGAAGAAGGCGCTCGACGTACACCCGTTAATTATTGATGTTCCCATCGCCGCTGTCTTTCGATGAGCGAAATTCACTTCAAACGAATCATTTTGAGCGTCGTGTTTTTATCTCCATGAAACGTTTTTCGTCAATACATAAGTGAGTGATATTAAACTACTAGGTGTATTTAATTAGCATGGATGAACACTCAAGGAAGCTGGGCTGGTGTTCTTGATAAAATTGTTAAGGAAATGTAGGAGTCGAGTGGAAATCTCGTGAAATGTTCTGCTTCGCGAGTCTCGTTCACGCAAGTCTGAGCTCAAAATGCTCAAAATTCAGGCTTTATCTGGCCAATGAAGATCCAAGCT
This sequence comes from Orchestia grillus, assembly GCA_014899125.1. Taxonomy (NCBI): domain Eukaryota; kingdom Metazoa; phylum Arthropoda; class Malacostraca; order Amphipoda; family Talitridae; genus Orchestia; species Orchestia grillus. The sequence continues at coordinate 12,289 of VOMN01097821.1, read as the reverse complement.
TTCTTAATTGAGGAAAATAAAAAGCATTCAAACAAGGAGTGAGTTCGGAGAGATGCTGGAGTACCTTCCAGCTCCACCAGCGCGGGGGCCTGCTGACTACAGGTCGCCTAGAGAACGATGAGCTCTCAGGAAAATATTGGTCGCTTTAAAGACCATCTTACAAGTTCCGTTTCCTTCTCGCAATGCTCGACAAAAAAAGGATTAACTTTTCAGTTGACCAACTTACTTTGCAGCCCAAGTTAGAATTCAGCAAACCCATTTTGGGGGATCAAAAAACGCGGAAGCTGTTGCGCACTTTTTGGTCGTCATCACCGATTTTTTCGGTGTGCTGAAGAGTGGCCACCGACCGAACTTCGGCGAAAAATTCGATTCCAGAGGCTAATTACGAGTTGAGATGAGCTCATTGATTGCAAAATGTCTCTTTCAATTTAAAGCGCGCAAAACTATGTCTGCAATTAACCGACCGGCAACGGATCAATCGCAGTTTCACGTAAACTGGATTTTTTCGACCTCTTTACTGATAAAAATGAATATAGCGAGCTAAAATTGTATCGGATACAACAAAAAGCATTAGAAAGCTAAGGAGGCTAAAAAATGCTCATCTAGTATCTGTTTGAATGATTGAACAACCCTCCATTTTGATTGTTTGACGAACAGGAAGTCATCGATGAAGCCTATCGCTATGTTGATCTTATTGGTCTTTCTCCGCGTAAACAGACACCATCAACAGATGCACAGGTTGTCTTTGAGCTGTTTTGAACCGTTTTCAAGACTCCAGCCATTCAGAAGGACAACTCAAAGTAGATTGTCTTGAATCACAAACCCAATGTGACAATGTTGGTGCAGATATTCCGATGTAGCTTTGTTCCTAATGAATAGAAAATCAATATGCTTTGAATTATGATCCAATCCTCTTCTCCAGGATGACAATGACCTGATTCTCCCATTGGACATTTCACAGCTAAGGTCAATTTAGTCTTTGATTGCTAATTTCAGAGGAGCTTCGGTTTTCGTCGCTAGAGACTTTCTACCAATGGTTCCATGAAGTCTTCCCCCCTCCCTTGGAAGGATGTCATCGGGCCTGAGTGAATTAGTAATTCTTCAATTCCTTAGTCATATTCGCAGTATAAATATGATTATGAATGTATGTAATCCTGTTAATGTTATTATTAGGATTAATAATAGTCATTAGCAATAATGGTATTATTAGTCGGACTTTCTATTCATTACGTTGTTTTTAACGACCATTGTTCTTTCCTGATTTTGTTTACGGAAGTGACAACCAGATCGATTAAGTTGTGAATCAGGCTTATTAGATTTACGGAACTAGAATATGGCATTGGATAGCCTGGTGGGTAAGATGCTCGACTGTGTAAAAAATCGAGCATTAAATAAAATGAACCATTTATACGTTGAAGAGCTTCTCCAGCTTTTTCAAATCAATGCAACAGCCACAAAAATGCGAAAAATAAAACTACCGATATAATTACTGGATATATTTTGATGTCGTTGTTGTCACGTTCAAAAGGGGAACGAAATGGGATCCAGTTTGGCGGAATTTTCCTTGGGACACAAGAGGTCCGTGGTCGAGTCAAGTGGAGTGACGTCAGAGATGCTGGATTCTCGACTCCCTTTAGAAACTTCATTAATTCCGACAAAGTTGCCATAGGCAAAGCATATCGTTGGGTCTTCAACATCTTACAGCTACTGACGTGTGAGGGATGTGAGGTTTAAGCTTCAGTTTCCAAAGGAAGCACTCCGTGGTTCCGTGAAAATCGGTTTGCTTCTGCCGGGAATAGAACCCTTACTTCAGAGCTGTGAGCGCAACTCGGTGTCCGTGCGCCATGGAGCCTAATTAGAGATGAGTCGGCCTGGCGCTGGGATGTGTCAAGCTTCGTTGTGTGTAGACATCAGTTGTAAAAATGACGAGATACATTATCGATAATTTTAATTGCATATTTAGAGTTCATTTGTTCGACCATTTTAATTCCCTACCGTATTTTTCAAGGCTTGTTCATGAGCTACATTAAAAGAATATGAACTACTTTGTTTCGATCCATAAAATTTGACGCAACCAACACACGATGGTATACTTACGGATGTCGGGCATGAAAAGAAAGCAATAATTTATAAAAAAACGACTTTGAAGTCGAAAAAATCGAAAGGGAAACGTCGGCATGAGTTTAACTGTTGAATACAAGCAAACTAGACGAGAACCAGATTTTAAACCTTTTTTGGTCTCGATCACATATCACATAAACAGGAGTAAAGATTTCCCAAAGTTACCCCCCAAGTACGGAGACTGGAGATGCCTTCCATGAATGTAGAATCAGTCAGTCGGGCGGTTACGACAGGAAAGTTTAGTACTGGAAAACACTTTTTCTTTTCGAAGACAAGACTTACGTTGGAAACTGTCCTGCAGCGAAAATTTTGTTCTGGGACCCGAAGACAATTGTCTGGGAAATGACAGTGACTGTCCGTCTGTCTCGCAGACAGCAGTTGCAGTTTTCCTCGCGGTTGACAGAAACTCCGTCAGACAGATAACAGGGGCAATCCTTCTTCGGAAAGATTGCAGGCACAAGATTACAACCTACAGCTGAGTCACAATCTCTCCCAGAATTCCACATCGGTAGATTGCAATTCCAGAACGCGGAACCGAGATCGTGCGTCCGCCGGTCACGATATGAAGTCCGGAGCGCAACCGCCGGAGTGCAGACCGATGCTGGAAAATGGGAGTTTCCGGATGTGCTTTTCTGTCGAATCATGTGTCACTTCAGTCGATTATCGTGTGCTCTCTGGAACCTGGGTGTAGTTTAAGATGATGTTCATCTTGAAGGTTGGATTTTTTTTAATTTCCCAGAAACTGACCAAAGATGAAGATTACTTTCAAACTTTTAAGGTATCCGCTGAAGACAGAACCAGGAAGTAGTATCGCGTAGCTTGCTTCACTAAATTATTCAATTTATTTAACAACGAATAACCGCGGCAACAAAAGCGTGATCTATTTTCTTCGAAAACTAGAATTTTCAGAATCGCTATCGAGGAATAACTTCTTTTTCTTTTACACGCGAATCATACAAATGTTACGCAAGGAATTTTGAACCAATTTTTATTTTCTTCTGCAAAGTAATTAGGAAGGGTTTTTTCGTGTATGTTTTAGCACAGTTTGGGCATGGGAAATTATTTGTTCTTGAAGTTTTCAAATGAGTAATGAATGATACGCGTGGTCCAGGCAATAATTTTTGCTGATGGATTTTTACGGGACACACACGCGGTGGCGCACTTGTCTCCAAACATCATTTGTTCCGATGCATCACTTATGCCGATGCATCACTTATGGCGATACATCAATAATAGCGATGTATCACTTATGGCGATGTATCACTTGTTCCGATGCATCATTTATGCCGATACATTAATTAAGCCTATGCATTAATATTGCCGATGCATCAAATATGGCTATGCATTAATTGGACCGATGAATTAATTATACTGAAGCACCACTTATGTCAGTTTATCAATTAAGATGATATACTGCTTATATCGATGCACAAATTATACCAAAGCATCGATTAAGCCGATACAACAATTAAACTAAGGCATCAATTATGCCGATGCATCACTTGTGTTGTTGAACAACGATGCAAATATCATCTGTGCGCCAGCGACTCAGGTCTGGTAGAACTCGCATGTTCTTGCAGGAGCTTATGCGCGGCCCCATGCCTCTCTTGGACTCATGTTTATCCCATTTTACAAACCCTCTTTCACTCATATTTACCCTTATTTCATAACCACATGCACTCATATTTTTCACTCATTTCACATTTTTATTCAATCATACTCATCACTATATATGATATTCATATTATTCATGTTTTCTCCATATTTCATGTTCATATTCACTCATATTTGTCACTCATTTCATATTCTTTTTTACTTATATTTCCCAGCTATTTCATACTTACGTATTCTCAAATTAAGCCCATGTTTCATATTCACATATGCGTATATTTACCCCACATTTTGTATTCACATTCACTCTCATTTACTCCAAATTTGTATTCGCATTCACTCCTATTTACCCCAAATTCATATTCACATTCATTCCTATTCACCCTAAATTCATATTCACATTCACCCCTATTTACCCCAAATTCAGATTCAGATTCATTTATACTCGCCGCGGGAAAAATCAGCACAGCCCCAACTGTTAGGCCCTGGTGACGTCGTCGTCTGCTGGCATTGGCGAGTCTTCTCGATTTGAATGGATCAACAAATAAAAAAAGTCATATTTAGTTACAGGTCTCCAATTAAGTTTCCAAACTTAAGCCCCAAAAAATGCAAAATTTGGACGAGCTTGCATCGTTGGACCAGCAAGTGCAAACAAGATATGGTGCGCAAGAAAATTCTGCGCGAGATGAGCTCAAAAACTAAGTTTCTCGTGGGAAAATTTAATTGTATTTATATAGGTCAAGTTGGAAACTTTGTTGGACACGTAATACATCGAATGATTGGTCTTTCACGTTATTTTCTGTGGAAAATAAGTTTTGTTCAGGACATCAGATGAATTGTTTATTATCTTCTGCCTCGACATTGATAATTTTTTAACAAGTGTTACGTAACAAGCTCTTCATTTACAAATCTGATTTGGACCCCAGATTGTTTTATGAGCCTAGAATTATTCAAACTGGAAAAATTTACTTCGCACATCTCATGCTCCAGTTTGTGTTTAATTACAATTTATCAGGTGTGAATGCATTTCATTTCCAGAATAAGTACAAGTAATGCCCAAAATTCTATTAGACAGAATGCGACTGAAATTCTCTCAAATATTTTAAGTTCAAGCATACTTTGTCCAGAGTCTAGAATTTATTTTGCAATAGTGAACCGAAAAAAAAAATTCCTGAAAAATTCAAGTCGAAATCCTTCTCAACTTTACGAAGTATACCTAAAAGCTCATTTTTTCGAAACTTACACGCTTGATATTTGATCCTCCCGCAGTCATCCTCAACTGGATTGAGCTTCCTTTACGGGAGTGGGTTTACGGGAGAGCAACGTCACCATCGGCGTCTTTTCTGGCACACAAAATCTCCGGGTTACGGCCGCCAGTCTTCGGCTGCTCTGTGTGCTGAGTCATCACCGGCTCATTGGCTGCCCTTCTGCCCCCAACGCCACAAATTTGTGACGAAGGAACCGGATGATTTGATTGTAGAGGTCGAATTTCATTGCCACCAACGACAGCTAAATATACACATCGTAAGTGTCAAAGTAAGAAAAATATGTGCGTGCGTTTGAGTTAGTATTTGATGCATTTATAGAACTATTTATGTAGGTTTAGAGATGACTGTATAATGTTATTTATCAGTGAGTCTTTGTGTGAATTGGTGATGGTGATGCTAGCTTGCGCCTCATGCCTTCAAGAATCAACAGTCACTTGAATGATAGCGGTATTTACAATTCTTGAAAGATGTATTCACCAGAAGAAAGTTACACCAGACACAGTGCTATTATATTATTATATAACTAGAAATGACCAATAATAAACCGTGCTAAAGAAAGACCCGACTTGTGGGTCTGTATAAGCTACTAGACTTCTAGCTGTTGCCACCTTCATGTGTGCGTACGAAAATGACGATCGTTAATTAACTTAACTAGTTTTTGCCACCTACATGAGCGAACCCGAAAATACAATGAGGATTATTAATTTCAGGGACTTTGTTGCACGAAAAAAACCTTAGTTCGTGTGCGTGTTATTAAATGACTGACAATGATCGAATAAGTAATTAAGAGCTAGTGCTAGCAAACATGCTATGAATAGGCAACTGAAATCGACGACCACATTAAAGCAACGAGAGAGAATAACTCTCCCCAATTATTCAGATACAGCAACTTCTTCAGGGATGACCAAAAAATCGCATGAGAAAATGGACCTTTACAATTATTTTCAAACGCAAAAAAAACAACTGGATTACATGGGATCTTTTCATGTACAACCGTTCAGTGAGAGTCAAATGTAGGTACATGTGCGACATCAAGCGGCGGTTCCAGTCAGAATCACTTAATCATTTCAAGCATAAGGGTTGAAATCCTACTATTAACTAGGATTTAGCAGCGAGTCAGAAGCCTATGGGATGGGCGAGAAGGATTGGCCCGAAACAATAGGCATATTTGCAAAGAGGAAACTAACTCGCAAAAATTTAATGATAATCCAGAAGCAGGAATCTCACGATTAAAATTAGGGCGTAAACTAAGGAGTACCAAAGTTAACTGAGGAGTACCAAAGTTAACTGAGGAGTACCAAAGTTAACTGAGGAGTCCCAAATTTAACTAAGGAGTACCAGAGTTAACTGAGGAGTACCAAAGTTAACTGAGGAGTACCAGAGTTAACTGAGAAGTACCAAAGTTAACTGAAGAGTGCCAAATTTCCATCTCAATTCCACTAGTGTGACCATATGGTTAGGTTAGGTTAGGTTAGGATAGGTTAGGTTAGGTTAGGTTAAGTTTGGTTAGGTTAGGTTTGGTTAGGTTTGGTTAGGTTAGGTTAGGTTAGGATTAGTTGAGTTAGGTTGGGTTGGGTAGAGTTGGGTTGGTTGGGATAGGTTGGGATAGGTTGAGATAGGTTAGGATAGGTTAGGATAGGTCGGGATAGGTTGGGATAGATTGGGATAGGTTGGGATAGGTTAGGATAGGTTAGGGTTGGGTAGGGTAGGGTAGGGTGGGGTAGGGTAGGTTCGGTTCGGTTCGGTTAGGTTACATCATCTGTACCTGTTTTTATTGTTATTACAGTACAGTGATATTAATACAGTAATACTACTAGTGTGACCATATGGTCACACCATCTGTATCTGCATTTGATATTAATACAGTACCGTGATATTATTACAGTAGCATCACGGTTATCACAAATTAGGGACGAGAACCCTGCTGATTATAGCAGAGTTTTTTCAATAGGGTTTTTGCGGCTCCTTCAGGTTTCGTAAAAAGTCCCAATGGGTCCTGCAATAATAAATGAAATAAGCTAGTACATTGAGTATTTTAATTTAGTGTCATGTTCGTAATATTACTAAACACTCAAAATAAATTCACGGTTAATGTAATATTGCCATATATTGATAATCCTATTTAGCCAATTTCGTTTCATGCAAGGCTTGCGTAGAGGTAAAATATTGGAGAAATGTTGGTCTATACGCATAAAGCGCTAGATCGGATCCACCAGGCAGCCTTTCTACCGTCGTCTCTCACGTAGAGCGCTGGATCGAATTCAGCATGCAACCGCTCTACCGTCTACCAAACTGCACCAGCAGAGCCTCACTGAGTTGCTAGATAATAAAGTTTTGCCATTTACACAGTATCTGAATGAAAAAACGTATGTTACTTTACCCATCTTTCCGGATGATAACTGTCGGGTGCATCGCGCTAGAACGTTCATTAATTGGCATGCCAGTCATTCAGGATTTGTCAGGCATTTAGATTGGCCAGCTAAATCATCAGACATGAACCCAATAGAAAATTTGTGGAACCGAGTTAGATGCTGAGTAGAACGTCCACGTTCTGTGGCTGCACTCCGGGATCAGTTAATGCTAGAGTGGTTTCAAGCCGACCAGATGTACGTTACGCAAAATTGCCTCCGTTAGTCGTGCTCGAGGAGATCCTTCACGATCATAGTCGCAGGGGACTAATTTTTTATCCTGGAAGCTCACAATGCGATTTTGGGAATAAGATCCTTACTGTAATGAAAATCTACCCGATGTGAAGTATGAATCTCTCTTAACAGGAAGTCGCGAATAGGGAAATTATCCCCACAGATTCATCTTTTCTAAGGCCGATGCGTTGCTTCAGCCAAAGCATCTTACAAACAACGAAGGGATTTGCCGCCTGCCTCCCAAACCAATGCAATTACCCGGCAAAACTACCATGAATTTGCGGTGAAATATGTTTCCTGATCTCCAGATTACCCCTGGACTTGTGGATGCAGAAATTCTCGCCGGCTTGTACGTCGGAAGTTCGTAATTTTTTTTTTCCTTCTGAAAAATAGTTTTTTCTCATACAGCTTTTGGAATGTTTTTTTTAGCTTTTAAATGCACTGATACGATGAGAGATTACAAGTTCGGTTTTTCATTATGATATTATACTTCTTTAGCTCATGCAAGAGTTCGAGTATGTATATGCTACGGTATACTGGCTCAACCGAACATATGAAAAATTTCTGAAAAAATGCATGTTCATCAGTATATTTTCCGGAAAACTGCATTTTTCCATGCGTTTTTCCTGGAAATGTGCTTGATCATAAATTTCCCTAAAAAAGATATCTTTATACACATGAATTTCTATGCCTTTTTTAGCAAAATCATCAAGAATTCCAACGACGGAACATTGGTGTATATGGTGTCTTGAAGTCACATGGAACACAATTTCGGTGACAGGCCTTCGAAAAACTTGCTCTGATTATGCACCTTGTAATACGTCATTGAAACACATACCCATCAAAAATGGATTTTCATACACCATTGCACGGCACGCCGTGGACATATTTTCCCCCCCTTTATATTTCTCGCTCATTCACAGGAGCGAAAGGAGAGTTAATTCCTTTTAAAATTTGGAAGAGAACCCCGCCGGCGACCCAAATGATGGACCACTTTACAAAAGTTCCGTAAAATCGAGTATCATATCTACCGGAAAACAGTTTACGCGCCAAGAGACATTCAACCCTCGAGGGGAAATTTTCCCTCATAAGTGAGACAGCGTTTGCCCCTCTGATGTAGCCGCGGTCGCCGCCACAGATGCGTAGGTTTCTGGGGACTTGAACTGAAAATAGAGAGAAGCTCGCCACACGGCACCCATTTGCATTGAAATGTTCTCCTGTCATTTAGAGGAAGCTTTACGAGCCCCATCTACCGGAGACCTTGCTTATCCTCGTCTGTACTGGGAGTAAAGTGCCACTCTATAACAGCGGATTCTAAAATGAATTATTAATTTTTCATTGGACGGGCAATGGGATCGATGGGAGACTTTTCCACGCTGTTTCATTATAGCTTTTCTTTGTGTTTGTACATGGATTGAATAGAAATTTTATGCATGCAAGATCGCCGCACAGAAAATTCTTTGATTCCGTAAATTTTTCCGTTGGTATGCACGTAAAGAATTTATGAGGATTCCTTCGTATGAATAATTTAGCCCGTCCTTGGAACATTTGAAAGGACATTCCATATTATATTTTGTATTCATAATATCGAAGATTTTATAAATGTAATCGTAAATATAAATACTGGAAATCGTGTGAATTCGACAATCTTTAGTAGAGAACACAAATTTTAGAAGCTTTGAATTAAAGTTGGATGAAATGTGAGTAAATAGTACATTGATTTTTTTTCTCTTCTAGAGCGATAATTATTAAATATCTCCATTTGTCATTATTTTGGACAAATTTCTCATTTCATATTAAAATTTTTGTTTGATGATACCTTAAGGCGCAAATTCCTCTACCTTATCATGAATACTGTATTCGAAGAACTTCTGAAAACCCCTTTTATTAAAGTTACAAGTGCAGTAGGACTGACAAAATTAGCTTAAAATTAAAAGTCTATTCGTGACACTTCCAATAACACTAACACATCATTTGCGAGCCCATCATCGTGATTTTTAAGATACTATCCAATTTTTAACGACGTTCTGTTGTATTTCAAAGGCCGTCTTCTTGATATTCAGCCCCATGCACCATTAAACATGAACTCTTCCCGAAATAGATGATATAATGTTCTGCCTGGAGCCCTCGTTTCTTCAGTGCTAAGGCAAGCTTTTACCGAAATGAGGTAGATGTTCGGAGCTACTGCACGCGATGCTCTCACGCACTTCCAACGTGATACGCAGATCTCATTTATTCAATAGGTCTGATCACAACAGCTCGTCGCTGAATAATTCAGAGAGCGTCGCCCTGAAAATGTTTCATGAAAAGCTCGGTCCATCTCAGCGAATTGCTCGTGAATTCCCTTGCATGTTATTAAGAAAGCTGTTCTTACTCATCAGACACTCTGCTGAACTAAGATTTCGATTCACTTGTTATAAATAATAGATGATACATTAAGGTATCCTTTGATGTTCAAAAAGCTTAGTTTAAGGTCCCGGCGAAGCTTGCGTGACAGCTTGTGATGACCGGGGATTGAACGGAGCCGCTCTCGAAATGACATGCTCTTCTTTTAAAGACTTACGTTCACTAGCTTGAAAAAGGAAGGAAATGGTAATTGATATGTTCGCCCAGAAAAAGACCAAGGAACTAATTTCACGAGAAGTCAATTATTTCTGACTAATACTCGCAACCCACCAAAAATGACGAGACAAAGGATGTCAATTTCTGAAGATGCCTTCCTATTTACGGTAACTCTGACACGAAACATTGTTATTTGCAGTATCACTGATACGGACTGCCTTCTCTGACAGTCTCGCTGATTAGTTAGAAATACTTGACCCGGGAATTTTATCTTGTCTAAATCTTCAGGAGCGTGACAGATAGACGGACAGGTCAACCAAGCACGCAATGCCGGGCTATTATTTTATAGCAAGATGTTAAATGCTTGCAAGTAGCCTTGTTAGTCATCAAAGTCAGTCACTGGAGACTTAAGCCGTGTGTATGTAGCAGACAACTGAGTTAGGTATGTAGCAGACAACCGAGTTAGGCATGTAACAGACAACCGAGTTAGGTATGTAAAATACAACCGAGTTAGGCATGTAGCAGACAACCGAGTTAGGCATGTAAAATACAACCGAGTTAGGTATGTAGCAGACAACCGAGTTAGGCATGTAAAATACAACCGAGTTAGGTATGTAGCAGACAACCGAGTTAGGCATGTAACAGACAACCGAGTTAGGTATGTAGCCCACAACTCAGTCAGGTATGTAGCAGAGACGTAGATGTGGATATCTTATGATGGAAGATATCATCATAAAAAAGATTCCACACCTCAAAGGGCTCGTGGTTGGTGGCTCTCACAGTGCACCCAGAAAGAATGCGTTTTTGTAATAATTATGTGTATCAACACTACCTTTGCAGTCATTTTTTAATGCTACATCATACTCCACTAGACGTTCGAACGTCTGTAGAACACTATCATCGTGATACTCATTACGTTGTGCACCAACATCTGCAGCTCATCACCACTGCGACACTAAGGTAAGCAACAATAAAACAGCATAGAAAGTATTCCATGCGAAATGTTCAACCTTCCAGAAGATTATGACGGCTCACAACAAAGAATAAATGGGCGGAGATTGCGGATCTAGTCTTAATTAAGACTCTGCCCATTGCGAGATGTAGCATTGAATCGCAGAAAAACTTAAGGGTACCAAACTTGTTAAAACAGCATCCCACTACCACTACGACTACGACGCACCCATGACTTGTAGCACGATCATAAGGAGGGTGGCATACTCCGCACACAGGTCAGAATAACATCACAGCAGAGGTCTCGGCTTAGCTGCAACACTCCATAAATTGGAGCCTCTCCACCTGGACAAATACGTTCCACACCTGTGGGTGAGCCATGCCCTTCTTCCCCTGCAGCTCCTTGTCTCCAGTTGTGGCGTAGCTAGGAGGTGGCCAGGTTACTTTTGTTTTGAGTGTGGCTGCTCACCAGCTAGGAGGTGGCCAGGTTACTTTAGAGCGTGGTCGCTCGCTAGCTAGGAGGTGGCCAGGTTACTTTAGAGCGTGGTCGCTCGCTAGCTAGGAGGTGGCCAGGTTACTTTAGAGCGTGGTCGCTCGCTAGCTAGGAGGTGGCCAGGTTACTTTAGAGCGTGGTCGCTCGCTAGCTAGGAGGTGGCCAGGTTACTTTAGAGCGTGGTCGCTCGCTAGCTAGGAGGTGGCCAGGTTACTTTAGAGCGTGGTCGCTCGCTAGCTAGGAGGTGGCCAGGTTACTTTAGAGCGTGGTCGCTCGCTAGCTAGGAGGTGGCCAGGTTACTTTAGAGCGTGGTCGCTCGCTAGCTAGGAGGTGGCCAGGTTACTTTAGAGCGTGGTCGCTCGCTAGCTAGGAGGTGGCCAGGTTACTTTAGAGCGTGGTCGCTCGCTAGCTAGGAGGTGGCCAGGTTACTTTAGAGCGTGGTCGTTGACCAGCTGGGAGGTGGCCTGATTTAGAATCGACTCTGTTAAAATCTGTTCGTGATTTGAGATTTTTATATCCGTATTTAGTTCTTGCAGTGCCTAGCCGTTAGCACGGTGTCTCTCTCTTCACGTAGTACGTAGTCAACAGGTTACCTGTGTCGAATGCAAAAAAAGACGAGTAGATAACAGGTTACCTGTGTC